>BDUI01011181.1:31444-47469 GCA_002335545.1 Apodemus speciosus
GAGGAGAATGGATAAATCTTAGTCTTCTGGCTCCAAGGGCACACAGTCATAAATATACTGTGATGGGATGAGTGGTAAGGAATTTTCTGTTAAAGAATGAATAAGTTTGCCTGAAAGATGAATGGAACAAAGACATCTTCAAAAGGTGATATTTAAAATATCCCATGGAGTATAAATAGAAGATAAAAGGGCAGGAGGTGTGGTGAGCTACTGGAAAACAAATGAGGTCTCCATGCATAAGATATGATAGCACAGAGAAGCATGGCATAACCACTGAACAAAACATTTACTGATTTAATGTAGTTTGAGGAAGGCTTCCTGGAGGAGGAAAGCTTGAAAAAATAGTGAAAAATCAATTGTTCCATTAAAATAATATGTGGAAAAATCTGTCCTGAAAACTGTGGGAAACCATCTTGCACTTTTAAACATACACATCAACAGGATCAGAGTTGCATTTCAAAGTCCTTTTAGTATCTGTGGGAGGAATGGAAGGGTTAGAGACCATTAGTTTTGGTCTTACAGAAYAATTACAATATTCAAAACAGAAAGTAATTTACTAAAAGTCACTTTACTAAGTGGCCTATGGTTAGTAAGAAAAATTAAATCACTAGGATAAGTCAAATGAATAAAAATGTTGTTAAGAAATGAAAAGACAATGGCAAAACTTGGATGAAGAGATGAAATGTAGGACTCATGGTGATAATAATAGGAAGTTACATAGTATGAGGAATAACAGCTATTAAGGACAAGATCTTGGTTTCCATTACCACTCCATGTTCATGTTATCTGACAAATGAAATTATCTGCAGGCTACTAATCACAGGTACTCTTTGAAAGCAGAGTTTTCTCAAGCTGGTGGCAGAAATGGAAAAGAATGGTGTGGGTGGAGCTAAAAGGGGGATTTGTGGCTGTTTTTGAAGATAAAAGAAGTCACATGGTAAGAAACCAACTTTTCATTCAGTAGGGAGTTGTTCAATTTCCATAACTTTGTAAACTATCTGCTGTTTCTGTCCTTGACATCCAGCAACTTTTTATTCTGTATGTTTGTAAGCTTTCTTTTACTTCTGTTGTTAATATTCACCTTTAATCTGTGGTGGTCTGATAGGATGTAGGAAGGTATTTTAATTCTCTTACTTTGTATCCAAGTATGTGGTCAGTTTTGGAGAAAAGTCAAAGTTTCTTAGACGTAGGTATGTCCTTCTGTGTTTGGGTGAAATACATATCTGTTAGGCCCATTTGGTTTATAACATCTGTTGGCTCCAATGTTTCTCTGTTTAGTTTTTGTCTAGATGACCTGTGTATAGGTAAGACTTGGGTATTAAATACCATATGGGAAAATGGTTATCTGATTAAAAGTTTTCGTTATTACTAAATACCAAACAATATGATAGAAGTCATATATTTTCATAAAGATGGGACATTCTAAGTAAAGAAATGCAAGACTGAATACAGTCTGGGAAAGATTCAAATTCTGCCAGATTTCACCCAGTAGCTGATGAGCACAGAGGCAGAGACCCACATCCAAATATTAGGTGAAGCTCAGAAAATCTTGTGGAAGAACAGGAGGAAGTATTGAAAGAGCCAGAGAAGTCAAGGACACTTCAAGAAAACCTACAGAATCAAATACCTCTGGGCCCATAGGGACTCACAGAGACCAATCCACCAGCGGGAGAGCATGCCTGGGATGGACCATGGTCCTCTGGACATATGTAACAATTTTGCAGTTGGATCTTCACACGGGACCCCCAACAGCAGGATCAGGGAAGTTTATGGTGCTGTTGCCTACCTTTGGATGCTTTTCCTCTAACTGGACCATCTTGCCTAGCCTCAGTAAGAGATGATGCTCCCAGTCATAGTACAGTTTGATGTACGAAGGCAGGTTGATATCCACGGGAGGACTCACCTTCTCTGAGGAGAAAGTGGGGCATAGGGAGGAAAAGTGAGAAGGAGGGTCTGGGAGGAGAAGAAGAAAGAGAACTTTCTTTTGTGATATAAAGTAAATAATAATAATAAARAAAATTTAAAAGGAATGAATTGTAATCATCAATGAGAGGGTGAATATGTAATTTAAACTGTAATAGTGTTTCTTTTATGAACTTGGGTGCCATGTGCTTGGTACATAGATGTCAAGAATTGCAATGTCATCTTGGTTGATTTTCCCTTTGATGGGTATAAAATGTCCTTTCTGTCTCTTCTTATTAATTTGGTTTGAAGTCTATTTTGTCAGATATTAAAATGGTTACACTGGCTTGTAACTTGTCTACATTTGCTTGGACTATCTTTTTCCATCCTTTTACCCAGAGGTGATATTTATCCTCCAGTTAAGATGTATTTCTGGGATGCAGCTGAAAGATGGATTTTTGAAGTCTGTGTCTTTTTTACTGGGGAATTTAGACCATTTGATGTTGAGAGTAATCAATGAGCAATGTTTGTTGATTACTATTATTGCACTGTGGTGTGCATTCCTCTACTCCCTTATTTTGCTTTTCTCTTTGTATGTTTGTTCATAGTGTTTTCTTGGGTGTGGTCAGCCTCTTCATGCTGAAGTTGTTCTAGTATCTTCTGTAGAGCTGAATTTGAGATAGATAGTGCTTAAATTCTGTTTTATCATGGCATGTCTCTCTTTCTCCAACTACTTCTGAAGTTCTGAATTCTAAAGAGCCAGTCCATCAAAAATAAGTTTGAATTCATGATCTGTTCAAGATATTCAGGTTCTAGGTAATCCATACACACTCTAATAATACAAATCAAAGCATGAAATGCTAATAAGCTTGTTATTCTATTATCTCATACCTTCCTTATAATGCCTGGAATTCCTCATTTATAGTTGGTTTCATTATGCCCAAATACAGATAGTTTACTTGAATACCATAAAATATAGTAGGGTTATGACCTTTGGTCAAGAATCTATGTATAATTTTTGAAAAGAAACAGCACAATAGCCTTTCTCATTTCCAAAGCTCCTTCCAAGTGAAAATCAGTATGAAATAGGTCAACACTGGAGGATTTAGTTGGGCATAGTCCTGTATGTCTTTAATCCTGCCAACTCAGAAAGTGGATCTCTTGAAGTTCTAGGACAGCCTGATCTTCAAAGTGAGTTCTTAGAAACCCAGGACTATGTAGAGAGACCCTGTCTCAAAATAAATAAAAGGAATGGAATATTCAGATGAAGGTTTCTGCTGAATCCTTCCCATGCATTCTGGAACCTAATTCAAACTAAAATTATTTAGAAGAGAATCCACTCCCCTGATATCCATTGTCTACAACCCTTTGGAGTGCTACTCATTTAAAGACAAAGCAAACTAAGTTAACAATGGCACTGCTAATACAATCTAGTGTCCTTTAGAATACCTTTCCTGATGGAAATTACAATCTGAGGTTGTAAAGAACAACTACGGAGAAGGCAAGTATCAGTGGTTCAGCCAGCAAGCATTGGGCCTTAGCTACATCATGGAGAAGTTACTTCTTGAATGTCTAGTTGAGAAGAACATGGAGAGGTACTACTGCTTAGAACTTCCTAGTGCAGCATCATGAAAGGGGCATGCTGATGTCATTGGAACTTTACTGTTAGTGAGTTCCTTCCTTCCATATGAGTTCCCCATTAGTAAGCTGTAGCTGATAGTTCCTCTGGTAGTAACTATTCATACTACATCTGGATAGTTTGCTTCTGTCTCTCATCAATCTACCCTACCAACCTAGTGTAGCTAGACAGTAAAGACTATTCTAGATTACAGAGTAAAATCCTTACCAAATATGACTGAATRTCTTACTTTTAAACCCACATTCCCCAAATTCTCATAGAGATTGAAGATCCACAAACCTAGGTAAAAATGTATTTGGGATATTCGTTCTGTTCCTATAGGTGCTTAGTTTTCTTTACTTAATTTAGAAAGTGTGGCCATTAAAAATGTTAACAAAAATTTGACGTTATGTACACTTGCATATTGGTGGATCACTGAGTATGACTGCAGAACACAAAAAAGCATACTTAGGGTTCTATGTCCCTGGATTATTGATCATACAGCTGAAAAACACTAAACTACCTTTTACTAGATTCTAGATATGCCAAAGGAATCACTGTATCTGATGCCAATGATTTGCCTAATTGTCACAAACTATGATTGTAGTTTCAGTTCAAACAGGAATCAAAGATTGATCTCCTCAAGAGATAATTTTATATGTATATCAGGGAGATGGCTGCCAATGAGTAGACCTATTTGCTTGATAAATGTGGGAACAAAAAAAAAAGAGAGAGCAGAATTTCCCTAGATATAAATAATCTAATAATGTCCTATGTGAAAGTACTTTAATGACACAAAAGAAACTAAACATAAAAATCTATAATTAGGCTGGAGAGATGGGTCAGTGGTTAAGAGCTATGCTACCCTTACAAAGGACCTACGTTCACTTCCCAGCAGCCACATGGTGGCTTGAAATCACCTATAACTCCAGTTTCAGGGGATCTTATTCCCTCTTGTGACCTGCATGGGCTTTTTCACTCATGTGGTATACATACATATACTCGGGTACACACACACATACACTTAAGGATGCTTTTAATCTGTAAGCAAAACATGAATCCTATTTGGTGTCATTTATGTGTGTTCAGTATGTTATACTCCATTGCACCTGTTCCCACCATGCATTGCAGTTTTGCCTGCAGACAAGATAGAAATGAATAGAAGTGCTCATTTAATTAAAAGGCCCTTTATTCTTGCCAGCAACATACATAGATGATGTGTATATTCATTTCCTGTTTTTTCCAAGCACCTGGTAATGTCCTTCTCCACAAGTTATGTGCACCACCAGCAAAGTCTTAGGAGGATAGACCATCAGCCATTTTCCTATAGGCTACTGATGACACTGACTACATTTGAGCTTCAATCATTTCTTTGTTTCAGAGTTGAAGGAAAAGAGTATTTATACACAAGCTGCTCTTGGTTGTAAAAAACCTGATTTCCATACCAATGAATGACCCAATTTATAGTTCAACAAAAATGACTTTTCTTTGGCAAAAGGGATATATGTCACCCAACAAAGAGGCTGATTCAAGAAAGCCACACTGCCTGTCACAACCTGGTTTAGAAGGCAAATGAAGAACAGACTCCTGGATTGAAAGAGATGGAAAAAAGATACTTGAGATTATTTCTCTTTCTCCTTGTCCCTCTTCCTCTCTCCCACTCAAATGTTCACAAATTCATTCACTTCACTAAGATTCACACACATACATGCATGCACATATGTATTTGTATACACATACAGACACACACAGTTGGGGGTTATGGAAATGGCTCAATGATTTCTGTGTAAGTATGAGGACCTGAGTTCTGAACCACAACATACATGTAAAAAATATGAATATAGCAGAGTATATCTAGAATCCCAGCACTGATAGGCAGACATGAGAGGATTTCTGAAGCTCACTATCTAGCCTGTGTAGCTGATCAGTGAGCTCTCAGCTCAGTGAGAGACCTTACCTCAAATAATAATGCAGAAATAGATTGAGGAAGACATGCACTATCTAGCTCTGACTGTCTTATGTGGGCTCACTCATTATCTTATTCATTTACCTTCATATAAAACAAGCATCATTAATATGAACATCCATACACAGTCTAGAAAGCCAACTTCATATTTTCTATCTTATTTTCATAATCTCTGTAACTATCTTTGTTCTTTGGTTCTCTGGAATATTTTTTTTGGTTTCTTGTACTTCCAGGGATACATCATCTTGTACTTCAAGAGGTACATACAAGAAGATACATTCTTCTTCCCTGTCTCTGAAGGCAAATTCATATATCAAGGTCTTACTGAAAGGATCTCAAGAGAATAGAAAATGGAAGACTCCAGAAGAAAATATTCTCTCATTTTCCATCACCTTTTACAATATATATTCATGATGAGACTAAAAGCAATGAGTTGTAGTTGCTTATCACCTTAACATTGAACTAATTTTTCAAATATATCTTAGCCACCATCATGAGCTAAATGATTTTGTAAAGTACTTCCATTGTTTTTCAAATGACATCTCAATGAGCTAAGAAGAAAAGCTAATTTAGCATCAGACAATATAAATGACTGTATATGCATTATCAGATTTTCTGTTCAGAGAGATTATTTTATGTACATTCTGAAAGCCTCTGTATCTTATAGATAAGGAAACTAAGATTCAAGTAGGTTGAGCTATGTAGTAGGAAGAATATTGTGGCTTTTCTTTTGATTCTCTCAGAATATTTCTTATCCCTCAACTTTTCAAATGAGTCACTATTTTGAATGATTAGTATTCATGGTACTATGAGAACAAAATTTCTCCTATGTGCAGTATCTTTGTACAAAACGTTATATATGTTATGATCCATATATGTCGTATGTTAGCAATGTTACTATACAAGATATCCTTAAAACCTGACTACAGGCCTCTTCTGCCTGTATTGTGTGCAACAATGTTTCCAGTGCACTAAGTCACTAGCTGTCATATACCAAGAATTATGTGAACATTTCATAAGAGTTCAAACCACACTATTGATGTCTAGTTCATCTTGATGCTGCTTATGGGTATGTATAAGTAAATGTAATCTTGTATTTTATTTCTTACACAGGAAGGATAAGTAGGTCAAAGCAACTTACAGGCAACAATCTCTCCTAAGAGCCATACTAATACATACTCATCTTCACTTTCCATATTCTCTGAGCTCCACTTGCATTGGTCTTCCTTGGGCTGTGAGATACACTGAGCTTTCTCCTGCTTCAGGTGCATCACACATTCTACTTTCTCAGCTCATCATACTGTCCCTAGTTATCTTTATATTACACATTATAGCTTGCTCTCCTAATTACTCGCATTGTATTTGTAAATAAAATAACTTTGTTTACTATTCTGGCCCTTCACTTCCTTTTCATCCATTTGCTTGTTGTTTTGTGGCCTGTTTATTATTTATTTCCATTTAAACATTTTAATGGCCTTTTAATTACTTTTCTTTGTCTGATTCTTCCACTAGAATGGGTTATCAAAGGACGTAAGGACTAATTGTCTTATTTGCCATGGTATTCCAGTTAACTAGTCTGTTGTACACATTAAGGGTTAGTGAATATTAAAAACATTGACTGAATGAATTGAGTGAATAAATATAGGCTGAATACCCATCCATTTGCCATGTTTTATGAAGTCTCTGATATGAAAAGATGACAAAATATGAGAGATTTGCCATTAAGGAGCTTTATCTGTAGTAACATACAAATATGTAAATCATTCACTTTTCAGTATGGCAAATATTTATTAAGAGACTACTTGGTGACAAGCACAAAAGACTAGGAAAAGAAAAAGACCCATACCCCACACAAAGCTCATTTTCTAACCTGGCTGTTATCTATTGGAAAGGCTAAAGAATTTTTTTTTAATTCTGAAGCCTAGACTTTAATTTTCCATATTTTCTAAAGTTTATTTTTATTATACTTGCCCCAGCTAGGTATCTCTGTTTTTAGCTGAAAAGCTGGTTTTAATTCACAGCCATGTTATCAGTCACTGGAGCAGTCCAGTGTGGTGGTATAGATCCTTTAATCCCAGCGCTCAGGAGACAGAGACAGGCAGATGTCTGAGTTCAAGATCAGCCTGGTCTACCTATACAGCTAGTTTTAGGACAACCACGGCTAAATAGGAAACACTGTCTCAAAAAACAAACAAATAAAAAAAAAACAGCAACACCAAGAAAAATCAAGGGCATTACAGCAAGGAATGCTTGTGAGACTACAATTCTAGAAAGACAAAATTAGAAATGATGAGAATGAACTGTACACTAAATAAGAGATATTTGAACTAATTGGGATGAAAATGAGAACTATATTATGTAAAACATGATCAATACATGCACTTTCATAAAAAAGAATTAATAAGAGTAAAAATACTTACAAATTTAATTAGAACCCCAAAATTAGAGTTCTTTGTGCTTTAAGAAGGTGGCTAGACATAAATATACAAGAAGCATCTTAAGAAATGTTTGACATCACTAGTCATTAGGCAATGCAAATCAAAACAACCCTAAGATTTCACCTCACACCAGTCAGAATATCTAAGATTAAAAACTCAAGAGACGGCAGATGCTTGCGAGGATGTGGAGGAAGAGGAACACTCCTCCACTGCTGGTGGGATTGCAAGCTAGTACAACCACTCTGGAAATCAGTCTGGCAGTTCCTCAGAAAATTGGGCATGACACTTCCGGAAAACCCTGTCATACCACTCCTGGGCATATACCCAGAGAATTCCCCAGCATGCAATAAGGACACATGCTCCACTATGTTCATAGCACCCTCATTTATAAGAGCCAGAAGCTGGAATGAACCCAGATGTCCCTCAATGGAGGAATGGATACATAAAATGTGGTATATTTATACAATGGAATATTACCCAGCAATTAAAAACAATAAATTCATGAAATTTGTAGGCAAATGGTTGGAATTGGAAAATATCCTAAGTGAGGTAACCCAATCACAAAAGAATACACATGAAATGCAATCACTGATAAGTGGATATCAATTAGCACAGAAGCTCTGAATACTCAAGTCACAATTAGCAAATCATGATTCCCAAGAAAAACGAAGGAGAAGGCCCTGGTCCTGAAAAGACTTGGGCCAGTATGGTAGGGGAATACTAGAACAAAGAAATGAGGGGGTGATTGGGGATTTGGCAGAGGGAAGAGGACTTATGGGACATATGGTGAGGGGGGGACTGGAAAAGGGGAAAGCATTTGGAATTTAAACAAAGAATATAGAAAGTAAAAAATGAATATTGATGTATGAGTATCAGAAATCCTAATTTTGTAATTCTGATACTCTAAGGTGTAACAAACAATGATTCTAGGATAACTGAGATAATTTAAATAATTTTTATGTATATTGGCACATTTTATTTCAATGTTCTTCAGATAATTGGCAGCTAGACCCATTCTATTTCTTGTCTCTTTGAAAATTTGCAGCAATAAACATATATGTTCAAGTAAAAAAAAAGAAGGTGGCTAGACATTAGTTGTCAAAGCTCAGTGAGTTAAGGAATAAACTGAGAAACTTGCAGAAATGTAAATATCTACTCAGTGTATCTGTGTGGAGGCAAATATTCTGTACTTCTTAGAATTTTCTCAGGGAATTCTCATGATAATGGCTAATTGAACACACTGGAAATGGTAGACTTTAGAGACATATGGAGAAATACTTCCCTGCAAATGTAACTGTATAATAAATAGCTTAATAGTTACTTTGTCATATCTTTAATGGCATTACATAATAGAAACAACTTAAAGAAGAAAGATTTATTTTGGTTCACAGTTTTGAAAAATTTCAGTCTGTCATGGTGGGGTAGGCATGATAGTACTTGTATTATAGAATGCATTCACATCACAAAATATTAGGAATCACAAAATGTCCAGGATCTAGAAGCAATCTAATAAGCTTCAAAGGCTTACCATAAAGGCCTACCAGCAAAGCTTTACATTGTAAAGGCTTCACAGCCTCTCAAAAAGGGTGCAAAACAATCATTAAAAACAAAAGCTCATTTGAGACATTAAAGATTAAAATGATAATAGGGAACAGGTCAACAGGGAATTAAAACCACAAGACAAATCAAAGAACATGTCATTTCATCCAGAAAACGTGAAACCTTCTTGGTTCAGAAATTATCACTTCATAGAAACCTTCCTCCTTAAAAACTCAGGAAACAGCAGGTGTTGGCGAGGACATAGAGAAAGAGGAACACTCCTCCACTGCTGGTGGGATTGCAAGCTCGTACAACCACTCTGGAAATTAGTCTGGTGGTTCCTCAGAAAACTGGACACGATACTTCCGGAGGACCCAGCCATACCACTCCTGGGTACATACCAGAAGATTCCCAGCATGCAATAAGGATACATGCTCCACTATGTTCATAGCAGCCTTATTTATAATAGCCAAAAGCTGGAAAGAACCCAGATGTTCCACAATGGAGGAATGGATACAAAAATGTGGAATATATACACAATGGAGTACTATATAAGCAATGAATTCATGAAATTCTTAGAGAAATGGATGGAGCTGGAGAACATCATACTAAGTGAAGTAACCCAGTCTCAAAGGAATACCCATGGTATGCACTCACTGATAAGTGGATATTAGCCTAGAATCTTGGAACACCAAAGACACAATCCACATACCAAATGATGTCCGACAAGAAGGAAGGAGTAGACCCTCATTCTGGAAAGGCTCAATGCATCAGTGTAGGGGAATCCCAGAACAGGGAACTGGGAAGGGGAGGATGGGGAAACAGGGGAAGGGAAAAGGGCATATGGGACCTTTGGGGGGCAGGGAACCAGGAAAAGGAAAATGAAATGTAAATAAATAATATATCCAATTAAAAAAACAGAAACCTTCCTCTTTTGATAATTTTTCCTCTACAGGAGTAAAGATTGCTAATCAAATGAACACTTATGGGGCTAAAGAGGTGACTCAGCATTTAAAAGTACATGTTGCTCTTATAGAGGACCGGGGTTAGCTTGTCAGCACCAACATGGCAGCACACAACTATATATAATTCCAATTCAAAGGGATCTGACACTCTTTTCTGGTCTCGTAGGCACTGCCTTCACAGGATATACAGACATTTATACAAGCAAAACAGCCATACATGTGCATGAGAAGAAATCCTTTGTAAAAGACCTATCTTCCCTATGAAGAATGAAATTAGATCCATATCTATCATCTTGCATGAAAACTATCTTCTTTTATTTATTTACTGACTTTACAACTCAATATAAGCCCCTCCTCTCCTCCCAGCCCCTCACATATGTCCTCCCCAATTTCATTTTCCCCTTCTCTAAGAAGCCTACCTGTGGGTGTCCCCCCTTCACCTTATCTATCCCACCTCCCCCGCACATCAAGTTGCTACTGGACTAGCGACATCCTCTCCCACTCAGGCCAGACAAGGTGATCCACAGGCAGGCAGACCACAGACTCAGGGACAGGCCCTGCACCAGTTGTTAGGGGAGCTGTATGAAGACCAAGCTGCTCATCTGCTACGTATATGCAGGGGGCCTAGGTCTAGAACATGCATGCTATTTGTTTGGTGAATCGTCTCTGGGACTCCTAGAGGTCCAGGTTTGTTGACTCTGCTGGTGTTCCTGTAGAGTCTCTGTCCTCTATAAGTTCCTCAGTCTTTCTCCCAAAACTTTCATAAGATTCCCCGAACTCCATCAAATGTTTGTGTTCTTCTGCATATCTTTTCCTAGGTGGAGACTCTCAGAAGACAGTTAAGCTATATTCCTGCCTGCAGGCATAATGGAGTATCATTAATAGTGGCAGGGTTGGTTCTTGCCCATGGGATGGATCTCAATTTGGGGCAGTTATTGGTTGGCCAGTCCCTCCAACTCTGCTCTATCTTTGTTCCTACAAATCTTGTAGGCAGGGCACATATTGGATTGAAGGTTTTCTGGGCAGGTTGTTGTCCATATCCCTCTACTGGGAGTTGGGCCTGGCTATAGGAAGTGGCCACTTCAGAATCTACATCCTTCCACGGCAACCAGTCAAAGCTAGGGTTGCTTCCCCCATAGATTCTCTGGTGCCTCTCCCCAGCCAAGATCTCCAGCAGGTCCTACAGATTACCCCTCTTCCCACCACCAATTTCCCTTCTGTCTCCCTGCTCTCCCTGTATGATAGCCCCCATCCCTGGCTCTGTGCCTCTCNGCTGTCATTTGTGGTCTCTTAGAGTCTGCAATACCTCTGTCAGGCCTCTTCTAGCTTTCAGAGTCTCAGATGAGAAATTGGGTGTAATTCTGATAGATCTGCCTTTATATTTTGCTTGGCTTCCCCCCTTGAAGCTTTTAAAATTCTTTTTTTGTTCTGTGTATTTAGTGTTTTATTATTTGAGGGGGGAGAGTTTCTTTTTTCAKCCAATCTGCTCAGTGTTTTATAAGCTTCTTGGACATTTGTAGGTATCTCTTTCTTTATGTTTGAGAAATTTTATTCTATGATTTTTTGAAGATGTTTTCTGAGACTTTGAACTGAAAGTCTTCTTCTATTCCTATTATTATTAGGTTTGGTCTTTTCATAGTATCCCAAATTTTCTGGATGCTTTGTGTCATGATATTTTTAGATTTTGCTAAACAAGGGGGTATTTAATTAAGGAGAGACAAATGAGGGAGAGGGTAAAATACAAGTAAGGATGTCTGAAATTTTCATAATAAATAATATTATTACCTAATACCTAAAACAACATATAATGTAAAAGAATCTATGTGTGCACATATATGTATATCTGTATATAGTATAAATGAAATTTCCTTACCTGGGCTTGCAATGTTTTCCCTAAAAGATACAGACTAACAAAATCCCCCAAACCAAGCATAATAAGTTCCCTTTCAAGTTGTTGGTCAGGGGACTCCAGAGACTCCCAAAATATTATGTTATTGCTACTATTCTTGATTGCGTTCTAGGGGTTGAAGGTAAGTACTTATTGTTAAAGAAACTGTGCACTTTACACATAGTGTCTGTCAGAGATGGGACCTGGAGGATTTGATATGAAAGCTTCCCAAGAATTAGATTTGATATATTCCTTCCTAAGGATTAGATTTCATAGTACCAGAAGGTACTAAGCAAGTTTTCAAGTGAATGAAGCCACCAATTGTCCTCTCAAGATTTGATACCTATGAGCTAAAACAATGACCAGTGAGCATCTATGTTTCAGCCTTGCTAATGATGTGTTGGAAAAATACCCATATGCTGCTTATGGAGGCAAAATGCAGGAGCACTAGGTTATATTTCATCCCTGCCAGTGGTATGTCGGGCTCCTGGAACACCAACAAGATTCAGGTTGGGGGCAGTGAAACACAATCTAAGATAGGGGTCCCAGCTTGTGTTTCTCCAAGTGAAGGCTGTGGTTCTCAAATTCCTGTGTACCCAGATGCCGCTGGGAACCTCAAGGAGCTGGGAGCAGGGGCTCCCATCTTCCTGTGTGCTCAGGTGCTTCTGAGGACCATGAGAAGTTGGGAACAGGCCTGTGAACCTCTGATGAGCCCAGGGCAGAGGAATCCAGCTTGGCTCCATGTGAGTGCAGGAGTATGGAGGGGCTTTCTATGGGACATAGGTGCAGCTCTGTGTGAGGAAGGCCTCCTCTGTGGCTATCCTTAATGAAGGACATAGTTGTTGCTTGTCCAATTGTTTTATTCATGACAAGTGAAGATACACATAGCTTACTCAAGGTGAACTAGAAATTAAGTAACTTTTTCAGGAAGGGATCCCCAGGAAGGGATGCGCATTGGCTAAACATTTAGGACCCCTAGCTACTTCATTAACATGGATAACTTCAGGCTCTATGCTAAGTGACCAGTTGTCAAGGTCCTCTTAGTGGAATGTTGTGGTCATGTGCTCCAGGACAGGAATCTGGTTGGGAGCCAGTCTGAAGTCCTATAGTTCTCAATTATGAGTTTTATTGGGGGTTCTGAACACTGCTTCTACCTTATCAGTTCTGTCTGGTGGCACTGTCCACCTCCCTACAGACCAGCAAGACCTGCCACTAAGGGCAAAAATGGCACATATATCCTATTAGAAAACATCTGCTCCATAACTAAGACTCAGTTAGCAAGAAATAAATTATGTTTACTAAAAAACCTAGCCAAGTACCCAGGTGTGGTGTTGTCATGGATCTTGGCGGAGAACCTACAACCATGTTTACAAATTTACTAAACTAGCAGAATTCCAAACTGCCTTGTAAATATTTATCCTTATACCCACAGATAATTGTAATTCTCACCCCTCAACAAAGAAATTTCTCTTTAAAATAGACAGAGAAGAATAAAGAAAATCGCTATCAGTCAAAATGCAGACAATAATCATGTGGTGTCCAGCTCCAGCTTACACACCTACAACACAATTCTTTTGCCTAAGGCTCAGGGAACACCAGGGAAGAGGGAGAAAGAAAGATTGTAAAAGCTTGAGGAGCAGGATGTCTACAGTGAGAAATGTTAGGGAAGCTTCACTCCTGATTCCTGAACAGTATGGCTCGCCTAAACAAGACCTACACAATATAACAGTACAGGCTAATGTGGAAAGGGGAAATCTCATGAAGTGTCACCATATAGAAAATGAACTATAGGCAATGAAGAAGTGATGGAGTGTTGGAGAAACAGTTTTCCACAGGGAAAAAGCCTTCCCCCAATTGGTCATCTAACATCAAGTGGTCAGCTCTGAAATAATATACATATAAGTAACATTATAAGAACTGAGTAGTTTATATTTATGTATCTAGGAATATATTGTATCAAATCATTATCAAGGTATTAAATTATTATGTATTATACATATTAAAGAAAAAGAGGTCATGAGCTTGAAAGAGAGCAAGGGAATGCATGTGGGGTTGGAAGAAGCAAAGGAAAGAGGAAAAATAATGCAATTATACTTTTACTTCCAAAAATTAAAATAAATAAATTTTTAAAAGGAATAGGGGAAGTATCTTTTAAAACATGCAACAACATAAAATGAAGAGTTTCACTTCTGATGCACGATGACAGCAACCTCTCTTGTGCTTCAAAACCATTCCAACTTGAAGAAATTTAATCTTCAGAAAAATATTTTTAGAGATAATTACTTTCTAATCCTTGATCCTGATCAGAAAATAGTCTTGCACTGCTACAATTTAATCTGGTTCAAGGAGTGACTGTTAAGAAGTATCCACACTTACAGAACTAAAACATAAGTGAAGCCACTTATACCTTCAAAAAACTACTTAAGTGCTGTTTTCCTCAATTCACATTTGCCAAAAAGAAAGTCTAGCAAAGCAGTCATCCAATTTTACCCCAAACTGTCACATCTAATCCTCCTAGAAATCCGATCACAAAAGTATTCCATTAAATCTATTTTAGAGGTCAGGAGACAGAAGCTTGCAAATGTTAAGCAACTTGAAAAGCTATACATCTAACCTAAAGCAGGGTCGGGATAGAAATGTATATGGTCTGGTCATAAAGCTTTGCATTATTTCCATTTTGTAAATGTTTCTATACAAAAAAAGATCTCCTGGGCCTGCAGGAAATGATTGCTGTGTAATCAAGAGGGTGTGATATCTACCTCCAGAACTTACATAGAGACACGTGTGGCAGAGTGACATACACTGATAATCTGAAGACAGGGGAGATAGAGACTCACAGATCCCTGGAGTTCACTTGCCAACCAACCTAGACTAAGCAATAAACTCCAAGTCTCAGTCAGAGATCCTGTCTCAATACGCTCAAAGCACTCAATACACACAAAGATGTCCTGAGTTTTATTCCTTACGTACAAATTAGCCCAACATAGGCCATTTCTGTTAAAGAACCTATTCATATCTTCTTTAAATTACCTAAAGGTATAGTTGCTGTTTTTTTTCTTTTATCATTTAATTATTTCTGCATCAGGAACTTAGAAATGTATCACAGGACAGTGGCTCTCATAACACAATCCACAGGACTAAAGCATAAACATCCCTTGAAAACTTATTAGACATGTAAGTTCTCAGAACTCCAGACAGAGTCACTGATTCAGAATCATCAGTGGGTGGAATAGGTCTATTGATTTGTATTTTAACAGAACTTAAGTTATTTCTTTTGTATCATTTTATATATTTTATTTTATGTATATGTGTGATTTACCTATGTGTACAGATGTGTACCACATATATGCAGTGCCTTACAGGCTTGAAGATGGCATCAGAGCCCCTGAAACTGGAATTACAGACAGTTGTGGAGCTGCCATGTGAGTGCTGGGAACTCTGGGAAAAGAAGTAAAGTGGAAGACTAAGGTCCCACGGAAGAGAAGTAAACACTCTCAACTGCTGAGCCACCGCTCCAGTGCCTTGTGGGATTGCCGATCCATGTTCAGATTAGAGAACAGCTGTTCTCCGGACTCCTCCAATTTCAACCCAGCTGTAAAATAATCATCCTGTGAAGAACAATGGCTCACATTGAGCTGAGATTCAATTGTTTCTCTTGATTAAAATCCAATAATGGAACACAATTAGAGATTTATTTTTTCAAAAATAA
>BDUI01011183.1:29754-42599 GCA_002335545.1 Apodemus speciosus
TGTCCTTTCCCAGGATAACCCATTCAATAATGACTGTGGTCTATATAGCTTTTGTGTTGTAGATAAATCTTCTTTCTAGAACATTTGTAGGGAAACAGAACTGCAAAGGCTAACTTTCTGACAGTTCAGCCCCATTGAGACACAGTTACTAGATAGTACACCTATGACTTCATTGATGAGCTTTTAAATGAAATTATGATATTTGTGATCATTTTTTTAACCAAACAGAAATAGGAAAGGAAAGTAATGTCCTCTGAGGGATGTAGCCACCTGAACCAAGTATTCCGAAGTAGAAAGGATACACTCCCATGGCCTCCAATCTCAACTGTATTTTTGGATCTATGTCTAGTCTATAAACTTGGAAGTTACTACTAGACCTTATATAAATAGACCTTCAGTCTTACACTAAAATCTTGAGTGGAAATTAGAATTGAAATAAAAACGTTGATATGTTTCTCATCCTAACAAATGCTTTTAATCTCTCCAAGGATCTGGCTACATGATGAAGATTGGATTCACAGGGGTTCTGTCTCAGCCCTTCTGGGAAAACTAGTCTCTCATCCATAATTAAACACACTATGTACAGAATATGTGTTTCATTAGAGCTGCTGTCTGCATTCCATTTCAGAAAAGCATTTAAAATAGAGTTCAGAGTTAATGCTCAACATTTTTGTTCAAATTAGTAACAGTCACAATTGGAAGTTTGAAAACTCTGGTTTTAATGTTCATGTGAGATAAACACAGTTGCTTATAAGCAATGATCTGAAATGTACAKATAAACCACAACCATATGATATTTTAGGAGTCGAATAACACGGGCTTTGGTACATTCCAGATATCACAGCTTCTATCCCTGAAAACCATCTTGATAGCTATAACTGACGCAGACTCAAACTTCCCACAGTCCCAGATACACTCAAATGTGCTGATACTTCATTTCATTCCATGGAGAATGAACTGGGCTGTTTCTAAGTACTCACTTAAATCTCTCCACGTGGTAACCAAGTTATTTAATTGAAGGGAGTTGCAGTATGACTGAATGAATGTCCTTGCACACTGAGGTGACATCAGTGACCTTTGCTCAGGTGGAAAATGAGAAAGCAGCAGGGGCCTGGACAGAGTGAGAACTGGAGTTGGGACCCAGAGGAAGCTGATGTGGGTTCAGCCTGCCTTACAGGCAGCTGGCTCTCAGGTTCCTAGCACATGACAATACAACATGTTACAGCAGTGCCATCATGGCAGGCACTTTCATATTCACTGAATCCCAGCCAAGGGTTTGGGGAGGAAATCTGTGCTGAAGACGTGTCTATAATGTGAAAAAAATGATTATGTTGGATCTTATGTTAAGAAGCGGAAAACAAAGTCAAGTGTATTCTGAGGAGTCCCCCAGCCCACCATGTGAAAAGTCCTAGGATTGCAGAAAGGGTTTGGTAATGCTACAGAAGATAATAGTCATTAACAAAACCATGGACCTGTGAGGTGGCTCAGCAGAGTTAGGGCGATCAGGAGGATCAGCACTGGCATCTCACCACCCATGTACCAAGCCTGGTATGCTGCTCCCATCTGTACCTCCTAGCTGGGCAGAGGCAGGAGCATGACTGGTGCTGGCTAGTCCAGTTTAGCTGAGAAAACATAATCCCCAGGATCAGGCAGATCCTTTGCCTCAAAGCAAAAAGTATAGAGTAGTAGAAGAGGAGACATGACCCTCTTCTGTCCTCTGTGTGTGTGTGTGTGTTTGTCTCTGTGTGTGTAGTCAATGTGTGTATATGTGTGTTCATGGTTCCAGACTACTCTTCCCAAATCTGTGTACATTCACAAATACAGACAGACAGACAGACAGACAGACAGACAGACAGACGGACAGACACACACACACACACACACACACACACACAAATAAATTATACCTCCCACAAACAATAACCTATTTCCACAAAAAACAATATCATTACAGAAGAATGAAACCACGTGGAAAAAATACTGTTCCCAAAGGAATGATGGACAGCATAAGTAGTTTGCTTTTTTCTTGTAAATACTCCAAAATCAATTTTCTAATTGTCCATCACAATGTATTTGCTGATAACATAAATATACTAAGATAGACTCCAAATTGAGAATTCTATGTGTGTTATTTCTTCTCCTGATGCTGTGATAAAACATCCTGACACAGCAACCTAAGGGAGGAAGGGTGTGTTTTGGCTCACAGCCCCAGGAGGATACAGACCATCAAGGTGGGAAAGACATGGCAGCAGACAGAAAGGATGGCGATGTGCAGAAATCCGTACTCAGGAAGCAAAGCAGAGACCAGGAACTGTGGCCAAGCTACACAACTGCAAAGCACATCCCTATAGGACTAATTCTTTGAGGTTTTCTATACTCTTTTGCTCCCAAGTAATTGTTGGTATCTCTATGCTGTGCTCAACTCAGGTATAGATCCTTGTATTATTAATAAAAAGCTGCAAGTCTAAGTTTGGCATGTTCATAGCTATCCTAACCTGACAAGGCTGCTAATGCCCAGACAAATGCCCTTTACCTGCATCTGGTCATGCCCTGACTCCTTCAGGTCCCTGTGTGTCCTCATGGCTGCTCTCTCATCATTACCACATGGCAAATTAACTTGTTCTTTCCAGATGGTCTCTCTATACCTCTTCTCTCCGGGTCCTTGTCTAGTCTGCCTCTGTCTTTGGTACCCTCCAATCTGGGATTGGAAGTCCTGTCATATTCTCTTCTGCCAACCTAATTTGCTGATCTAAACCTCATTAGCCAAGAAGTGTTAGTCAAAACATTTTTTATATACTCTAGAGACTGGAGATGGCTGATTATGCCATCTTCTGGGCTGTAGTCAGATGTCTGGGCATAGAAATCAGCATCTGAATGCACAGTGCACAATACCTTTCTCCAACACATTTCCAGTGACCCACTTGTTCCTGTGAGGCTCTTCCTCTTGAAGATTCCACAGTCTTTTGAAAAAGCACCTTCATCTGGGCACCAGGTCCTTAAACTTGTGAGCTTTGGGGGAACATTCCTCATTCAAACGTCCACATTCCATGCCTGGTTCCCATAGGTCATCTCTTGATGCAAAGTGTATTTTGTTCAGTATCAAAGTCCCCATAGTCTTTAACAGTCCCCAAACTGTTGAAAAGCCCAAAGTTCAGACTCTCATGAAACCCAAGGCGCTATCTTAGTTATGGCTCCCTATTTCTTAAAAAAACTAAAAAACCAAATTAATATCTCCAATGCATCAATTATGTAATTGATTTGCTCTGCTCCAGTCAGTTATAGATCTGCAATTATGCATCAAGAATTGCCCTACCCCTCTGTGCTTTATCTTGCTGTTGATACCTCTATCTGTAGTTACAGATCTGCCCTCTACTTCCTGGGCCACAGCTCTGGCTGCATCCCAGGATTCTGATATTAACCAAGACAGCCAAGTGAAATACCCAAACCCTAATCCACTGGTCACTGGGTTACCCAGAAATCCCAGAATCCATGAGGTCTGCTCTGTCCCCTCTACAATCCAACTTCTAGTCCATACCTCTACCTATAACCCCAGAGGCCTTGAGCCATCAGGGACTAACAGCTCAGCCTACATCCCTGGAAGTCTGCTGCTACTCAGGACAATCAGCTCTACCTAAAATCCCAGAGACCTGGTGCCATCAGGGAATACCAGCTTTAACTGAAGTCCCAGAAGCCTGCTGTCAACAGGGACTAAAATGCCCACCAACACCAGGGGCAACCAAGTGGCTAAAGGTCAAGGTAAGAAGAAAATAAAAAAGCCAGGGTAATATGGCACCACCAGCACCCAGCTATAGTAGTTCAGCAAGCCCTGGATATGCTAACCCACATGAATCACAAGAAAATGACTTTAACTCTAATCTTATGAAGATGATAGAGGCCATTAAAGAGGAACCAAATAAATCCTATAAAGAAATACAAGAAAATAGAATCAAACACATAAGTGCCCTTAAAGAGGAAATGAGTAAATATAATCAAAAAATACAAGAAAACTGGTGAAGGAAATGACCATAACTGTTACACACTTGAAAATGGATATAGAAGTAAGAAAAGAAAACAAAAACTGAGAGAATCCTGGAGATAGAAAACCTGGAAAAGAGAGAAGGAAATACATATGAAAGCATCACCAACAGAATACAAGAGATGAAAGAGAGAATTTCAGTTATAAACGATATGATAGAAGAAATTGATAAATCTCTGAAAGAAAAAGGCCAAATCTAAACTTTTGTAACAGGTTCTAGTCATGAAATTTGGGACACTATGAAAAGACCGAGCCTAAAAACAATAGGAATAGAAGAAGATTCAGAACTCTCTCTCTGTTGAACCACAAAATGTGTTCAACAAARTCATAGAAGAAAATTTCCCTAACATAAAAAAGAGATGGGTTTAAATGTACAAGAAGGTTACAGAACAACAAATAAATTGGATCAGAAAAGAAAATCCTCTCACCTTATAATAATCAACACACTAAATCTACAATACATAGAAATAATATTAAAAGCTGCAAGAGGAAAAGGCCAAGTAACATATGAAGAGATTTACACCCGATTTCACAACAGAAACTCTAAAGGCCAGAAGGTACTTGGCAAATGTCTTGTACACCTTAAGACCACAGATATTAGCACAGACTACTGTATCCAACAAAATTTTCTGTTACCATAGATGGAAGAAATAATATCTTTCCACTAATCCAGCCCTACAGAGGATACTAGAAGGTAAACTCCTACACAAGGAGGGTAACTACACCCAAGTGATACAAGAAATGAATAATTTCACACCAGCAAAAACAAAGGACTCTGTTTGTCTCTCTCTCTCTCTCTCTCTCTCTGAAACACACACACACACACACACACACACACACACACATACATACACACATGCACACATACAAGTACCTGCCCACACAGTCTTTACCAGCCACATATTATATTTCTTGCTCACACAGAAAGCAACGGATTTAACTATGGCATTTGGAGGGCTATGGAAGTCCCATTGTGTACAGCAGAGTTCTGTGAGGCCAAAATCAAGAATTTTGCCAGGCTCAGCTTTACTGCATGAAAGAAATGAGAAACCATGAAGATTCTTTGTGGTGCCTAAGTTTTCAAAGGCAGGAAGTGAAGCTCAGGGATACTACACAAGGCCCTAGGGCCCATCCTCAGCACAGCAGTAGAACTCTCTGTAAAACTCTTTCCACAGTGGACGTGAAGCTGGATCCAGCCACTGCACACCCAAGCTTGCTCTTAATGGCGGACCTGCACATGGTGCAGGATGCGTAGGTCTGGAGGGATGTCCCCAGCAACCCTGAGCACTTTGACACCTGACCTTGCATCCTGGGCCTGCAGGGCTTCTCCTCCGGGAGGCATTACTGGGAAGTCATCGTGGGGGAAAGGGCAGAGTGGGGGCTTGGGGTCTGCCAAGACTCAGTGCTGAGTAAAGGGGAGACCACGCCGTCCCCTGAGAATGGTGTCTGGGCCATGTGGCTGCTGAGGGGGAGTGAGTACATGGTCCTGTCCTCTCCCTCGGTGCCTGTGCTCCAAGATGAGTGACCTCGCCACATCAGGATCTTTTTGGACTACGAAGCTGGTGAAATCTCCTTCTACAATGTCACAAATGGGTCTTACATCTACACATTCAACCATCTCTTCCCCGGTGTTCTCGGGCCCTTCTTCTTCGTCTGTGACTCAGTTCTTGCTATCCTGCCACCAATGACAGAAGCAGGGCCTGGAAACTGGACTCCCAAGGGTCTCCTTGATCTTGCTGCTGCTGCCTGAAGTGAGGAGTACTAAAYCCATCCAGAAGTGCTGCTCTTCAGAGAGGTCCTGGCTTGATGGGTGTGGGTAGGTATGGCTGTGCCCTGCTTGTGCAAACCACATCAACACTTGCTCTGAGGCCTGCACAATGGAAATTCGCCCATTGGGACTATGGAGTGCACATGCTGAGGAACTTTTCAATCTTCCTTGGAGCATCTTCACAGTGAAAAGCTAGAATTAAATGCTATTCTCCATACACAGTGTCCTAGTCTGGGTTTCTAATCCTGCACGAAACATCATGACCAAGAAGTAAGTTAGGGAGGAAAGGGTTTGTTCAGCTTACACATTCACATTGCTGTTCATCGCCAAAGCAAGTCAGGACTGAAACTCTAGCAGATCAGGAAGCAGAAGCTGAGACATAGGCCATGGAGGGATGATATTTATTGGCTCGATTCCCTAGTTTGCTCAGCTTGCTTCCTCATAGAACACAAGTCTTTCAGCCCAGGGATGGTACCACCAATAATGGGCCCTCCCCACTTGACAACCAACCAAGAAAATGCCCCAAAGCTGGATCCCATTGAGGCACTTCCCAAACTGAAGCTCCTTTCTCTGTGATAACTCCAGCCTCTGTCAAGTTCACATACAAAACCAGCCAGTACAATTGACCCCCTCATCAACTTAACACACAAACACATCACTATTAAGCCTCAACCCTTACTTTCTTATTCATCCCCAAGATGTAAATAACTTTAAAAGGCCCATAGTCTTTACATATTAAAAGTTCAATCCCTTTTAAAATTCAAAGTCTGTTAAAAATTCAGTCTCTTAACTGTGGCCTCTACTAAAATACCTTTTTACTTCAAGAAGGAAAAATATCAGGGCACAGTCACAATCAAAAGCAAAATCAAACTCTAACCATCCAATATCTGGGATCCATTCACAATCTTCTAGGCTCCTCCAAGGGTTTGGGTCACTTTTCCAACTCTGCCCTTTGTAGCACATACCTTGTCTTCAGGGCTCCAGATGCCTGTATTCCACTGCTGTTGCTATTCTTGATGGTCATCTCATGGCCCTAGCATCTCCAAAACACTGCTGTCTTCCACTGTGACTAGGCTTCACCAATAGCCTCTCATAGGCTCTCTTCATGGTGCTAAGCCTCAACTCCTTTCCATGACCCCTTCAGTCCTGGGCCATCAACTGCATTTGAGGCTGTACCTTCACCAATGGCCTCCTGTCACCTCTCACAGTGCTGAGCCTCAGGGGCTCTTCATGAATCCTTCACGTCTTCAAAACCAGTTCCACCTGGGTGACTTACACATTACCAAGCCCAGCCACAGAATGAGGTACAACCTTGACTGTCTCTGGAACACAGCTTCATTGTGCTCTCAGAAAACACTTCCCAGAAGATTTCACCTCAATGATTCTGGTCTTTTCTTAATCACCACTAATTTCTTAGCTACAACTAACCAGCATAAATAGACTGAGTAAAGCGAAGTTTTCGAGTTAGTAGTTCTAGTATCTTGTTAATCACAGCTGATTCTTCAGCCCCAGCTAACCAAAACCACAGAATCTTCACATTCAAAATAGCAATGGCCCTGATAAGAGTCTTTAATTTTCCCTCTGAAATTTCACAAGCCAGGCCCCCATCTTCTGCACTGTCCTCAACATTATCTTCCAAGCTCCTACACAACATCCCATAGAACTCTTAACACCAAATGAATCTTCTAGCCCAAAGTTTCTAAGTCCTTTCACAGTCCTCCCCCTAACATGGTCAGGTTGTCACAGGAATACCCCACTATGCTGGAACCAGTTTGTCTTAGTCAGGGTTTGTATTCCTACACAAAACATCATGACCAAGAAGCAAGTTGGGAGGAAAGGATTTATTATACCTTTATATTACTGTTAATCACCAAAGGTAGTCAAGACTGGAACAGAAGCAGATCAGGAAGCAGGATCTGATGGAGAGGCCACAGAGGGATGTATGTTACTTACTGTCTTGCTTCCTCTGGCTTGCTCAGCTTGTTTTCTTATAGAATCCAATACTACCAACCCGGGGATGGTACCACCCGCAATGGGCCATCCTGCCTTGATCACCAACTGAAAAATTGCCCCACAGCTGGATCTCATGGAGATACTTCCCCAACTGAAGCTCCTTTCTCTGTGATAACTCCAGCCTCTGTCACGTTGACACACAAAACCAGCCAGAAAACATGGATATTTGGGAGTATTAATTCTACTTGTTTCTGTTTGTTTTTGAGACACAGGCTCCATTTGTAGCCAAGGTTATCCCCAATAACCCCCAATAACTCAGTGTCCTAGGTGCAGTTGTGTGCCACATAGCTTGTCTTAGAAATAAGGTTGCTTCAAAATAATCTTATTCTAATGAAGTCTCTCTCCCTCTCCCTCTCCCTGTCCCCCTCTCTCTCCTCATTGTTTTCTSTTGTTTCTTACTATTTAGTCTTATATTCCTTCTAGATTAATATATTTAGAATCAGTTCCAATATATGGTTTGGTTTCCTAGCACTATGTACAATTACTTCCTATCTTCTTCTTTTCTGTTGTTTATTTTTTAAAAAGATTATTTTTTATATGTATAAGTGCACGTGTGTGTACAAATGCTACATCAATGCAAGGGCTAGCAGAGACCAGAAGAGAGTGTCAACTGCCCTGAAGCAGTAACTACACTATCTGTGAACTGCCCAACATCAGTACTGGGAATGGAACAGAGAGCAGCTTTAATCACTGAGTTATCTCTGCAGCCCAATCCCCTTTAATCTGGACCAGTTCTCAATGAGTTTTGAAATCCATGACTCTAAATACAGTATAACTGATTCTTAGATCTCCTCTTTTGTCTTTGGCATCATTGCTTATTTTAAATTATTTTTTTTAAAAAAGATTTATGTGTATAAGTGTTTTGTTCCCATGTATGTTTGTGCACCATGTGTGTGCAGTGTCCAAGGAGGTCAAACGAGGTTATCAGCTCCTCTTGAACTGGAGTTGTGAACAGTGAGTGGCAAGCCACCATGTGGGTGCTGGGAACCAAACCCTGGTCCTCTATAGGAGCAGTAAGACCTCCTCATGACTGAGCAATCTCTCTAGTCCTGGGTTAATTTTTTTAAAGGAAGCCTGTGCTCTGCTCTGTCATTATTGGTGGTGTGTGCCAGTCATCCCAGCATCAGGGAGACAGAGGCAGGACTTTGAGACTGGTGTGGGCTCCATAGCAAAATCCTACCTCAAAAAGAAAAACAAAACAAAGTAAAAAATTAAAAAAAGACAAAAAGAAAGAAAGAAAGAAAGAGAGAGAGAGAAAGGAAGGAAGGAAGGAAGGAAGGAAGGAAGGAAGAAAGAAAGAAAGAGAGAGAGAAAAGAAGGAAGGAAGGAAGGAAGGAAGAAAGAAAGAAAGAAAGAAAGAAAGAAAGAAAGAAAGAAAGAAAGAAATCAGAGAATCTAGCTTAGTTTTAATTTCATTTGGTTATCTTATTCAACATTGTGAATTTAATCCTGAACACCTAAACAGGCATTTTTTTTCTCATTATTTTAAACTTATTTTTCAGGATTTAGTGGTTAAGTAACTGGCTTGAAAACAGACTTTCCATTTATACTCCATTCACTCACAGTGATAAATCTCCTTGGCACAGGAAAAACAGGTGTTTGCTTTCTGCCTCTGCACATGATCCTGGTTATTAAGGCCTCAATGAAATCACCCAAGCTGGACCTGGGTTCTGTGCAGGAAGCACAGATGACCCCTCATAGTGTAATGGAGATATTTGAAGTTATGGCTGATGAGTGGCCAGAACTTAGCTCTTACTGAATACTATGTAAACATGGTATTGAAACGATAATGATATTTGATTTATTTTTACAGTAACATATTCTGTGTTTTTCTAGTGAAACCGTTAAGGGTCACCGAAGGCCACCCTCTGCCATACCTCTCAGTAATCTGGGTGTTAAATAAGTGTTAAACAAATCCTAAAACACCAAGTTCTGAAATGCCAACCCTATAGGAATTGTTGGCAAATTTGATTGTCTATATCTTGATAGTCATCTTCCTCTCCAGCTCTACTTTAAAGTTCAAGATGTTTTTCTTTTCCATGGATATTTTTATGGCTGACTTTGTTACTTCTTACCTGTTATTGACACAGCTTTCTTTCTAGATTATTTTTAATTGATTATATGAAGATATTTCTCTGCTCTGTCTATCATTTACAGAGAGGAAATGACAGGTCTCTACATGACACCATGGGTAGTTCACAGACCACACAAGCCATCTTTGTTATGATCTTGGTGGAGCAAAGGATCTTGAATCCATCCTAGAGCTTCCTCCCCAGTGGGCCAATGACTGGGCTGAGGTGACATCTCTCATGGAATCTCTAACCACTCACAGGGGCAGGGGAGCTATTTTTCTGGGAGGGAAACAACAGAAACACCCGAGTCCCAGGCCAGCCTTCCTCTCATGGAGACTCATTCCCATCTCAAGGGCATCCCTGAGTCTTGCCATCTCACCATGTCTTCTAGCAAGATGTCAGTCACCAACCCAAAGTGAGCCATTAAAGACTTCATCCTCTGTATTCTAAGATTTCAAATCTCACGACTCTTGTTTAAATCTTTCTCCTTGCTTTTTCAATCCACAATATGTTCTTGCCATTCCACTGGAATTCTAGCTCATTGCCTGCAAAGCCCTCTAAGTAGATATGTATTTCCCCACCTTCCCTACCTTTTCTCCCACACAATACCCTTTTTATATGTAACTGTTGACTTGAACTCTATAGGCATTTAAAACACAGCCTAAAACTCAGGCCTGAACCCTACCAAGGTAAATCTCCCTCTAATTAAAAACAGGGGAAAGACAGTCTCTGTATCTAGTGCATGACAGTGCCCTCCCTTCTGTTGCTCCTCCCAAGCAGCTCCTTTGCTGTGTTCCTGATTCCACTGTGCACCTCTAGTCCCTCAGCACTGACAGAGTGGCTCAGCTTTCAAAGGGCTGCAGAGTTTGGCCATCTTGACCTCCAGCTGCTGCAGTAGCAGCCTGCACTTTCAACCCTCCCCACCCTGCCCCCAACTCTTCTGCATTACTGAACTCATTTCTCTACAGTATCCAAGCTTGCCCCTCCCCACCCATATATTCATCTTCAACAAAGGCACCAGCCAGTGGAGGCAGTGTACTGACCTCACTAGTCTTAAAGTCCTGTGTAACCTATACCCTTCATGCTGAGCTCTTGGGCTCTCAAAGACCTGAGTCCAATCCCTCTTCCAATTCTGTCTTCCTCCCTCACACCCCATTTTCATTCTGCTCCAGCCTGAATGGTAGAGCCATATCAAAGCAAGTTCTTTCCATTACAGGACTGCTCCCCAGCTGTGACTTCTGCTTACAATTCTTTTTTCCCAGTGCTTCTTCATCTGTATCCTTCTCTCTGATAAACCCATTCAAAGGCTTCTCATAGGACACATCTTCTCTCCACTCCCCCAGAGCATACCTTCCAAGTCTCCTTCAGCAGTCTTATGCAGGCTCACTAAACCCTCATGGTATATATACATCAGTATGTATCAGCTCCCAGAACACCGCGCTGAACTCTTATTTAATTACTAACTTATTTGTTAACACTTGCCTGGCTATATGAGGTCCTATAGTCTATTCACAATACCACAGAGAAACAATAAATATATGGGTATTTACAAGGAAATCAGAGAGCTCGTGATAATGTTTTGTTTCTGAAGCTATAATATAAATCCATATATGCCAACATTTACCCAAGTTCAGTAGTAAAAATAAATAGAAGATCACCTCCCAACTCATTAACTGAATCTTTCAGTTAAACAATTTACTTATGACGTCCTTCTAATCTCTATACAACCAGGCTCTTTCTTGACATAAAAGTATTGATTAAAGATGAAAGAAGACTGATTTTCAGTGGATCTTGGGTTTTAAGATGTGTGTGATCCTTTTATGGGTTGAATCGGTCTAGTAATTCTTGTGAACAAGAGGAAAAAGCAAAAGAGTCCCAATACATTCCTGTCTTTTGAACAGATTAAGTGCCCACATTTTGCTTGCATGCTGTATTAAATTATTTTTCTATCAAGGGACAAATTCTCATGGTCACCATTTCCTGGTTGGATCTGTGGGGACTGGAACACTGAGGTGGAAAAGGACAATGATAAAATGAATGTGCTAATGACCCTGATGGGTTCAGAAGATTGCCCAGAGCATGGGGCTACTGAAGGGATGCTGGTGCTGCCTCCCTTGTAGATGCTGATGAACTCAGACCCTCATGGAACTCTCTCTAGACTCCTCTGGAGTGCACCATTTTTGCAACTGCAGCTTTCTAGTCTGCAATCACTGGGACCTTCAGACAGAGGGTGATGCCTAGGGAGGAATAGGCACCTTGATTTTCTCCACAGAGACTCCAGCTGCAGCATCTATGTGCATCTAATGGGGAAGGCACTGCTTGTCCTGACCTCTGCAGGGCCACACCTTCTGCACTGAGGCATATAGTGCACTGGMCAMACCCAGGTACAATGGTGAGTAGGTCCTGAATGTGGGAGCTGATCTCAGAGATCTGCACTTCTCAGCTGGTTTGTTCAACAAAGACAAACTGTTGGCTTAGTTCAGCAGTGGAGTGCTAACCTACCTTGTCTCAGCTCCTGGTGAGTGACGAGGTAACTCCTGGATACTGAGAGAGGACAGCAGCAGCACAGGGCACAAACTGTGTTGCTTAACTGTGAGTGGTGTGCCATTTTTACAGGATTAGGTATAAAAGTGCTGAATGACACAGAAAACACAAGTTTTCTTGTGTCTGAATATTGAAACTATAGTTTGGGGGGAAAAGAAAAACTGATTTTTGTCAGATTAAAAAAAAAGAAAGAAAAAATGAGATCTGATGTAYGAGTTTTATTTGGGTTTTCCAACCCCACAGTAGAAATAAAATATATATTGTCTCCTTGTTGGATGACCCAGGGTCTCTGCTCTGTAATTCAGTACCTGCGCCCTGTTATTACAGTCAAATTTAGGGAGCAGGGTCAGATCTTTAGTCTTTTAAATGATAAAATAAATTTGTTTTAAAATGTTAATGTACAAGTAAACTG
>BDUI01011187.1:27743-39624 GCA_002335545.1 Apodemus speciosus
TGAAAATGAGTCAGGTGAGCATGCATGAATGATAATCAGAAATGGCCAAGGTGAGTACAATCAGAATAGACAAAGTCATAGGCTTACATCTTGGAAAATGTGCTATACAWGTTGGTGAAGCTCTAACGAGGGGCCCTGATAGCTGTAACTCCTCCTACACTAAAGCAGACTAAATCATCTACCATGGTTGTTGTTATAAACATGTTTTTCTGTAGTAAATTTTCTGTGGCTTGCAGACAAAATACTAAGTTTAATGCGGAAACTTTAAAAATTGATTAATTGGTTTATTTTATTATTATTATTTTTATCATTTTGGGTTCCCAGAAACCTGAATTTAAAGTACATAGAATTCTCACAGACCTTGTTGTCCTCCTCAGAGAAATTCTGCTCACTATTATCAACCATCCAATGTGCATGCTCCCAAGCCTGTACTGATTGTACATTTGCTCTTCCAGTTGTTTACACAGCACATCACTGTCACACAAAGGTGGTAGTGTACACTAGTACTTACTGGTTTTTGTATGTGTACACATATGCACTTTCTTGCTTGATATCTGTATAACAAGTATCAAGCATTACACCGTTGTACAGAACTCATTGTTCATTACCCTCAAAATCCCATGATTTCACTATGCATCCTTACCTCCCTCTAAAGTCACCAAGAATCTTTCTACTGTCTTTTCTAGAATAAATACAGAACTCTGTATTCTGTAGACTTCCCAGGTGTGCCCGTTCACTTAGAGCCATGGGTCTGAGTTYCCCTTAACGTTCCCTACCCTGTTAGTCACTTCTCTTTAGTGTTTAATCACAACCTGTCATTGGGATCTACCACTGTGTATTTTACTTGCTATTAATGTGACCAAGATGTTTCCAAGTTGGGAGAATTGTGAATAATTCTGCTGTAAGCATCCCTGGACAGGTCTGCATGTGGATGTAAACTTTCAGTTAACTTAGATAAATTGAAAGGTCTTAAAGTGAAACCTGACATAGTGTCTTACAACACGTTTTATTTCTTACAGTGGTGAAAAAAAGTTCCTTCCCATTTCTCTATGAATCTAATAATGTCAAGAGCTACCCCCAAATATAGATATACTGCATCAAAATAACTGGGATTTAGACCTGGCTTTATACATTTTGTAAAATTCCATGGTGAAATTAATATTGTCTAGAATCTTGAGCCAACAAAATCTACTGAATTTGCCTCTGAATATATCTCAGCAGTGTGGCATCACTTAGCTCTGGAAGCCACAGTTCTGAAACCTGAAGTAAGATTGCAGCCAAAGAAATTGGGATGTGAGGAACTGTGTGATTGTGTCAGATGATGGGAGGGAAATGATTAGTCTAGGAAGAAAAGGACTCAGAGGAACCTGAGGAAGAAATCACATCTTCTCATTGGATGTGTAAAGTCTGGTGTGTGAGGGAGGAACTATCATTTGATAGCTCTGAAATAAAGGCAGAGAGAACTAATCCGTGGAACTGACAAGACAACCCAGAGCRATACATAAAACACTTTTCAAGCCATTAAATGTTCAGCCATGGAAATGTCTGTTCCTGGAAAAATGGTAAATTTTCTCATAACTGCAATTCCCCCAGAGGCTAGATGATAAAAAGAAATCAAGCCAGGAGGGCTATGAAGGGAACACTTGCTTCCAACAGAGGATGGGCCAGAATACCTTGAAGGCTGCTTTAATTCTGAGATCAAGCAAACCAGAGAGGAAGTATCCGCTGGACTCACCTATTTATGTCTACAGCATATGCAGCAACCACTACCGTGTAGCGTAGTAAGCAACAGCAGTGCCAGACACTCNAAGGAGATTCTACGAACAGATGAATGGGCCTGTGACCTCTCTGGCTCCCGCCAGGAGAATGGTGCCAGCGTGGTCCCAGGAGACATTGCAAGAGCCAGAGAGAACATTCATAAATCTTTGGAAGCTCAGACCCTGGAGCCTCCAGTGGACCACAGTGAACTCATGGTGAGGATTGCCAGTCTGGAAATGGAGAAACAGAACCTTCGAGGCGTGGTGCAAGATTTGCAGCAGGCCATTTCCAAGTTGGAGGCCCGGCTGAGCACTCTGGAGAAGAGTTCACCTACTCCCCGAGCCACAGCCCCACAGCCCCAACATGTCTCTCCTATGCGTCAAGTGGAGCACAGTCCAGCCGAGAAAGGAGCCACATCAGCAGAAGACAATGAGGACACCGACCTGTTTGGCAATGACAAGGAAGAAGATAAGGAGGCTGCCTGACTACGGGAGGAGAGGCTATGTCACTACGCAGAGAAGACCGAGAAGTCCAAACTGGTGGAMAAATCCTCCATGATTTTGGATGTTAAACCTTGGGATGAGGAGACTGACATGGCCCAGCTAGGGACTTGCGTGCATTCCATCCAATCGGGTGGGCGGGTTTGGGGGCTCCAAGCTCGTGCCCGTTGGCTATGGCATCTGGAAGCTACAGATCCAGTGAGTGGTGGAGTATGACAAAGTGGGCAACGACTTGCGCGAAGAGGAGAGCCCCAAGTCTGAGGAGCATGTGCAGAGGGTCGACATCGCAGCTTTCAACAAGATCTGAAAGTCCGAGAGTGTGTGGTTCATATGTGTGAGCACCTGCTCAAATGAAAGACTGAGACTCTGAAAAAACAAACAAACAAAAACAAAAACCAAAACCAAAACCAAAAAAACCTGGTGGCTTTTGCTCATCCAAGCACATCAATAGTGAATCCTTCACTGAACACAAATAAGAAACTCTGTGACTTCCAGTCATTCAAGGTTGTGCCATCAGAGACAGCAAGGCCTAGGCACTCTGAACCCTAAGAGGACTTATTTTATTTCCAAATATCCAGCTGTTAAGTAGAAATTGAATATATTCAATGTCTTAATGTACATATAAATTATATACTGGTTTTCACGATCAAGTTAGTCAATTAACCATTTAAAATCCATAATGTTCATCTTATAAGTGTAAACATCTTCCATTTAAATAACATTTCCCTTTACAACCACCCAGTGATTTGGAAGCACCACTGTATTCCCTGATTTTGATGACTTAAACTGCTTTAAATTTCATATCCAAGATCATACACTATTTTTCTTCCCAGGTCTCACTTCAATCCCATCTGTGTGGTCAAAGAACAGCATCCTTACCATTTTGTATATGTACTATAATATTTAATTAAATTTTGTTTAACTAATGCCCAAAGCAGAAAAATGTACATATTGTATAGAATTCAACTTTTTCACATAATTCCTGTTGCATGAAAAATGCATTAATATCTTTTTGATGCTGTGTTCCTGTGACCTAGACATCTTTTTCTAATGCATTATAGACCGAGCTTTTTGCACACAAACAACAATTGTTGCTATCACACCTATTGGACTCCTCTGTGAGGAATGTCTCAATGAGGAATTGCCAAGATCGAAGCGATCCCATCCCCTCAGCAGGTGGTCCTGTGCTGTATAAAACAGGTACTAAGAATGAACCTATGAACAAGAAAGACAGCAAGGAATATTCCTCCATGCTTTCTGCCTTTGAATTCCTACTTGTGTCATGCCCTGCCCTGGCTTCTCTCTCAATGATGTCATATGACCTGTTAAGTCTAACCCAAATAAACCTTTTCTTCTGCTGAGCTGCATTTGGTCAAAATATTTCATGATAGCAACAAAACGAAACCAAAGTAACCTCCAAACAATACACATTCCTAGCAAATGTTGCAATGGTTCTGCTTCTTCCATAATGTATTAATCATGTAATTGTTATCAATTGTCTCCTGTCCAATAGCTTTGTCAATATATGGGAGGTAGTATCTCATTGTATCTTTTTTTTTTTCATTTCTCTGATGATTAATGATGCTGTATAACATTAGTCATTTTACACGTCTTCTTTAGATATCTCTAACCATTTTTACTGATCAGGCAATTTGCTTGGTTGTTTAGGTGAACMTTTATCTATTTTGATACTAAGTTCCTATCAGTTAATTTTGGACAACTTGTCCAATAGTATGTTAGCATTCACTCACAATTCCAGGTTCTTTACATTCTAGGAAGACATGCTCTAGTTGACACTGTCTAGGTGTTTGTTTGGGGTAAATATTATTTCTGCTTTTGGTGTGATATCTTGCCTAAGGAATCATTGATAAAACCAACATCAAGGAGCTTCTGGTGATTGTTTCCTTCTAGGATTCCTGAGTTAAGCCTTTACTCTAATTCAACTTAATGTGCACATGAGCATCAGACAGGATTCCATTCTATTGCTTGGCCTGGATCCCCAGTGTTTCCCTTACCAACAGTGCTCTTGGTATTCCTTCATCACCAACATTCTACAGTAATCTCATCCTTCTTATTTGATTATTTTTCTGAAGAGTCTTAATTTGTCTTAGTAGGAAAGTTCAAGACAAGATGACATTTCTATGACAGATCTTCCCTGGATTTGCTGTAAGGGCAGCCTGGATAATGTCGACAGAATGTGTTTTATGTCTTGCACAAGAATTACTCTGTATAAAAAATGGAATGCTTCCTGGATTTGCATATTATCCTTGCATAAGGACCATGTTAATATCTGCATTAGCCTTCCAGTTTTAGCATATGTACTGCCGAAGTGAGTGTGGGAAGGCATGTGAATAACTATTTCTTTATCTTTTCTTCTTTTTTTCTTTTTACATTTTTCTATCTCGTAACCAAACTAAATTTTATTTGAAAATTTCCCTCTTCTACTGAGGCCATACAACACAGCCCAGTTAGGGAAATGAATTCTACAGACAGGCAWCAGACATTTGATAAAAGTAACCTCATGAAACTGAAAGTTTCTATAAAGCAAAGGACACTGTCAACAGGACAAAACGGCAGCCTACAGATTGGGAAAAGATCTTCACTAACCCTACATCTGACAGATGGATATTATCCAAAATTTATAAACAACTCAAGAAGTTAGACACCAACAAACGAAATGACCCAGTTAAAATATGGGGTACAGAGCTAAATAGGGAATTCGCAACARAATCGCAAATGTCCAAGAATAAAGAAATGTTCAGTGTCCCTAGTCATCATGTAAATATAAATCAAAACGACCCTAACATTCCATCTTATACCTATCAGAATGATTAAGATMAAAAACTTAAGGACAGCACATCCTGGTGAGGATGTGGAGCCAGGGGAGCWCTCCTCCWTTGTGGGTAGGACTGCAAACTTATGMAGTGGAAATTGTTCTGTCAGTTTCTCAGAAAATTGCAAATAGTTCTATCTGAGGACCCAGTTAAACCTCTCCTGAGCTTATACCCAAAAGATGTTCCACCATACTACAAGGATTTGGGCTCAACTATGTTCATAACAGCTTTATTCGTAAGAGCCAGAAACTGGAAGCAACCCGGTTGTCCCTCAACCGAATAATTAATATAGAAGATGTGGTTCATTTACACAGGGGAATACTATTTAGCTATTATTTTTTTTAAAAAGGGACATCGTGAATTTTGCAGACAAATGGATAAAACTACAAAATRTCACCCTGAGTGAAGTAACCCAGACCCATATGAAATGTATGRTTTTTACTCACTGAGAAGTGTATATTAGCCATAAAGTACAGGATACCCATTATAGAGTCCACAGACCAAAGAAGCTAAACAGGAAGAAAGGTCCAAGTGAGGATCCTTGTAAAANACTGAAATAAATGTACTGCTTTGCACAGGGTTTGTAGACCAAAAATCAAGTTTCTTAGGCTCTGGCTGAACTACCTTTAAGCCCCATAAGTGGGCCAGGCCTGGTGTCATAGGCCTGAAATCTCAGCTAAACAGGAAGCTGAGGCAACAGGATTGCCAAGGCCTGAACAGCTACAGTGTCATTCAATGCCAGGTRGAACAAGTTATAGAGAGCTTGTTTTATAATAAAAAGTGAAAGGAAATCTGGGACACAGTACGCTTTGACTGTAAAGCACTTGCCTAGCATGTGTAAGTACCTAATATGAAGGGGAACTGGGGAGGAAGGGGGAAGATGAAAAGGATGGAGTGAGATAGGTAGACAAACAGAGAAACACAGAGAGAGGCACCCGGACACAGCGAGACAGAGACAGTGACAGAGACAGAGGACAAGAAGAGAGAACTGCTTGAARCCATGTGTCTCAAGGCTACAAATTWASTGAGATTCCAAAGTCTACAAAATAAGCATAAGGCTCTGTTTTGTACTTGGGTCTTTTATAATCTGTCACCATCTAAAATTCCCACATACATCTCATGGCAACTCTCAAGTCACTTAAGCTGAAGTTACACAGACTCCTGCCAATGAGGCTTCYACAGRAGGTTTTTTCCCAGTTCCAATMCTGTTTCTTCGTGTCTCTTCTTTCTAAATATAAGCATACTCCAGGACAATCAGAATCTACTTAAACTTTTGATGACTGTAAGTCAAATCAAAGTCTCCATCTTGAGGTAACTCATAGAATTTATGTTCACTTTCATCCTATATTATGCAATATGATTTTAAAATCAAGTTTATTGAGCATTTTGCAAGGGACAAGAGCTTGGGCAATGAGAGTACTGTTTCCCATAGCTTGCCTAAGAAAACTTTTTTTTATTATTTTTTAGATTTCAACTCAGAATTTTATTGAAGAAACATCATTATCTGGCTCAATCAAAGGGCTTATCCAAGGAAGAATGGCTACTTGGCAGTCAAGAACAAATTGAAGTTTTGCCTTTTGATTTAATAATTGGTGCACTTAGCTTTGCAGCTGTCTTACAGGAATCAGACATTCCAACAGTTTTTSGGTGGCCTAAATTTCTCTAAGTTTGAGCTGTACCAAGTATCCTGGTTATGATGACTTCTATTGTTTTAAAAAATTATTGACAGTTCCATACTGTAAGACCCTCATCCCAGCTACCTGGAAGCCAATATTCTGCTAGCAGCCTTCAGATGAAGATGTAGAACGCTGAGCTCCTCCTGCACCATGCCTGCCTGGATGCTGCCATGCTCCCACCTTGATGATAATGAACTGAACCTCTGAACCTATAAGCCAGCCCCAATTAAATGTTCTTCATAAGCATTACCTTGGTCATCATGTCTGTTAAAAGCAGTAAAACCCTAACTAAGAACAATGTTTAATRTGTCTTGTTTCTCCCACCAAATTCTAAAAGTCCCTCCTTAAACACCCATCCTAAGTTGAATGGAGAGTCACACAATGAAGACAATACATTTTGACTAAATAAACCAGTTGAAAGCAACAAAGAGCTTAAATGATTTCTTCAGGGCCACAAAGGTCATTTATATCTCAGCTAGACTTGCCTCATATTATTTATTGAGATTTTCACACACACACACACACACACACACACACACACACAAAGGACTTTTATTATAAGGACTTTAGATGTAGTTCAGTGGTAGAGTATTTGATTAGCATATACAAAGTCAGGAGTTCAGTCCCCAGTGTAAAAAAAAAAAATGTTATTGATAACAGATACCATAAAGAAATTCTGTTAGACACAAACAAAACAAAGAACATGCTAAGATCAAATTAACTCGCCAAGGAGCACAAGGCAGATAGAGTGTTAGTAAAACCGTCCTCTAATTAGGGCTGAGAAGAGAGCTCAAATGCAGGAATAGCTATCTGGCCTGCACAAAGCTGAAAATATCACACGGTCTTTGGCCTGGTGATGCGTGTCAATAATTCACACTCAGGAAGTAGAGACCAGAAATTCAAGGTCAACTTTGGCTGCATAAGGAGTTTGAAGCTTGATTGTGTTTACCTGGGATGCCACCTTGAAATAAAATRATAAAATTCCCTTGTCTGCTATGGGAAAAGCAAATCAGAAACTCTGGATATTATTAYATATTTAGWGATTATTTTYCCCCAGATAAGTAAAACCAAACCCCACAAACCAAGATCTGTCAGAATAGTTACTAAATGCACAAGTGCCAAAGTTCACAAACACACAGAAACCCATATTTCTAATTAAGTAGATAGCTCTGTGGTGTTGAAAACACTCTCTCTGAACAAATAAATCTGGGAAATGCCATTCTCATGCCAACATATTTTTTAAAARTAATATATCATCTTCACAGCATCCCTTCCATGTCRCATGGGGAGAAGAAAAGTAAAATGCCTTTTAACGAAGTGAAGGGATGCAGAGAGAGCATTAAAATTGGAGAACTTGGTAGAAAACACACATCAGAACTATATAAATTGTTTGCAGAGGTAATTGTTTTATCAAACTGAAAGTTATCAGCAGTACACTTGAAGTTACTGTCCACATCTATAAAGGCCATCACAGCCAATTCTAGAGAGCACATCAATTCTGAAGAGGAAGAAAATCTTAAAGAGTAATAAAATATGCTGAGAAAATGTTCAATGACTGGTCCCTACACACACCTAAATAGATAAACTCAATATGCTAAATGACTAATAGCATTTAAAAAATGTGAATTTGATCAGTTTAGTGATTCCAAATGTTTTTGATAGGAAATTTTAAATGCAACACCTAAAGGGGGTGCTAGAAAAATGATTCAATGATGAGACRTGCCTACAACTCCTACAGAAGACMTGACTTCTGTTCCAAACCCCAAAGTCACAACCATCTGTAGCTCCAGTTTCAGGGCTCTAATGCCCCCTCCTACCATCCACAGGTACCTGCACTTGTGTGTACATAGCAATACACTGGCATACATCTACATATAATTGAAAATTAAGATAAATCTTTAAAGAAAACCACTAAATGGCAAATTTGCTATGTTCCCTGGATACACGATGCTCTAGTTTTTTATGTTGACTAATCAATCACCACCTCTAGAAACCTCATATTCAGTTAACTCTTCTCATTCCAAATTCTCCTTCTTAGCCTCAACTGCAATCCTTCTTTAGCTTTCAGGTGAGAATGTTCCATTAGGTTGTTAAGGGAAGCCCACAAACTGAATATAGCCCCAACACCCATTTCTTTCTTTAGTCACAAATTCATTATCATTTTTTTATTCTTCTAACATTTTAGCATGCACATACACACATGTACACACATATAGACACACACAGACAYCCACCCACCATACCACACAAACATACAAAATCCTTCTAGGAACACCATATATGCTATCTTCCCAAGTACACAGAATKTCTCTCACAGAGTTTGCCTCAGAGGTACACTAAAATAAAAAGAAGCTTTCCTGGGGTTCTGTTTTTTGTTTGTTTGCTTCTTTGTTTTGGTTTTGGGATTTTTTTTGCTTTTTGTTTTTTTCTGTTGACTTAACAGTATCATCATCATTACAGGAATATGTCTAATAATATTCTAGAACATTACTCACTACAGCTCCTGGCCCTGGAAGCATAAGTCCTCATTTCTTCTGCAAGTTAGGAAACTGAGTGAAGGTTTTGACAGTTTTCTGGATTGACTCACAGCCTCACAACAGAGAACATCTATATAATACTATACATCCAAAGAACTGCTGTGATTGTCTACACACAAACAYATGATGTTATATAACCAAGTATGAAAAAAGTATCCATTTTAATATTCATAGTAATATAGTTCAGATTCCTATTTTGTATTCCATAGTGGGCATTACCATAGTTTTTTGTGTGAATGATCTTTAAAACCTACTAAATTTTGGAAATATTCATCCAAATATCATTGTCCAAATGACTAAAAATGAGCTTTCATTTTGTAGTTTCAATGTTTCACTGGTTGATAGGAGTAGATATTACACCAGGCATTTTTGCCTAATATCACGCAAAGGGTCGCATTAGGGATTTCCTTTAAACAGATAATTTTGGAACTATTTAAATTCTCAAAATGCAAAATCACATTAAGCTACATAGACATTAAGACTAGCCTAATACAAGTTACTAGTCAAAAATGATCATTTCTAATTTGGTCCAACTAGAAACCTTAACAAAATTTCATTTTTAAAAAAGTRGTTTTGTATAATTTTAACCCAYGGCTCAAAGGTAAAGTTCACACTCTCAGTCAGAGAGTATGCCTGTCCTTATATCTTCTGTTTTAAGAGACTCACCAATACAAATCACCTTGGAAGTKGACAGCAGTTCTCTCTAGACACCAAATCTGTCAGTAACTTGACTTTGGATTTTCCAGCTTCTATAACTAAAAGAAGTAAATTTCTGTTGTTTATTAACTACACAGGCTGTGGGATTTTGTTATTGTAACAAGAATATACTGTGATAGTTATCTTGGAAAAATTAGATGTTCTCATTCATCCATTTGGTTGCTCCAACTGTCTGYTATGCCTGGACTCTCATGTACATCTCTTATCATTCTAGAATCACTTCAGATACTGCAGAGTTCCAGGAAAGACTGGATGATACTGGAGTGGAGAAATATAAACTCATAACCATAGCCATATTGTTTTTCCAATTAGATCTCCTGTTTCCTTCACATAAATGCAAGCRTACACATGAAGTTTTCTAATGTCAAGAAGAAAATCCTTGGGAAGATCAGYCATGTTAGCAATAAAAATATTTAAGTATAGTGATATTGCCATTGTCTTGTGAGGTAACTTTATTCAGTWCTAGAAATTTTTACACAAAGATTAACTTTGTTTAAAGCAGGTTGGTGAYATATCATGATTAGGCAATCCCAAGAAGCATTTTTCAAAAATATACACTAAATTTTTCCATGAATTTTCTCTGCCTGACTTGCAAGTATCTACTGTACTCTGGCAAGGGATCACACATGTGTGGAACCTCTAGGTCTGTGTGATCCAGCAGGAATGACATACCGTTAATCCCTCTGGCTGAAATATAGACACACCCTTAGTACATACCTTTAACTCCAAACAAAGTAAGGTTAGTTTGCAAAAATGAAGCAGCCATGTTTGAAAGTGACATTTAATTGAGGGGCAGACAAATGGTGAATCAGAGAAATAACTCACAGAATGAAGCAGAGATAAGATATGCCCAACTCTCAGGAAAAGAGAACAGGAAAGAGTCTATGGGAAAGCAGCACAGTGGGGAGGCAGTTTTACCAGGACATTTTTACAGACATGCTGCAGGTGAAGACAGAACAAGTCAGAGAATGAGACAGAGCCAGAAGATTAGAACAGATTGACAGTAARCTTAAGTTTARGCAGAGCAATTCAGTCAGAAGCCGAAAGAAGCCAGTTTGAAACAGTCTTCTTAGAGAGGAGTTTTGAGTCAGAACAGYTGAGTTCAACTAGACAGAGTTTAGAAAGATATAGAAAGGGTACACTATTCAACAGTAAGCCTCCAAGAAGACATCTGGTGAATAAGATATTTTTACAATTTGCCTCATTGCTGTATACTATTCTAATACACGCAGAATAGCAAGTACCCAATCCTTTATCACAGCAGTGAAATGCAATGAGTATGTGCTATGGAGTCTGTCACACATCTGAAAAAGTTGTGCAAGACGGAAAAGAAAAATGACAGMAAGAATGGAATSTTGGCTTCTAGCCATGTCATTGCTGTGGCCTGAATTTGTTCCACATCTCAAATCATATGTTAAAAATTAATTGTCAATGTGACAGTATTAAGTAGTATGACCTTTAAGAGGTGATTAAGATACAAGGGCAGAGCTGACATGAATGAGATGAATGGTTTTATGAAAGAATTTGAAAGACACMTTTTGTCCTTATATCTCCTGCTGCATGAACCCCAGCAACAGTGGGCCATCACCTTGTAACAGACAAGCAGTTCTCAGGAAACATCAAATCTGCTTCTGACCTTGGACTTCCTAGCTTCCTTAATCATGAGAAGMAAACTTCTCATTTAGTAATACACTCAGTTTTAAGGAATTCTGWTATAGTAATAGCAATGAATAAAGACATCTATCYAATAGAAATTATTATAAGTCTATAAGCATTCATTTCTACCTGCTTAAAAGCATCTTATCTGAAAATTGTATAATAACCTATGATTAAGTAAATGTTTTTCAAAATATATCAAT
>BDUI01011189.1:43534-55678 GCA_002335545.1 Apodemus speciosus
TGAGCCACTGACAGTGATGTGACTGTTTGTATTGCACTCTGGTCACACTACATTCTGCATTCAACTACAGTCCCACTTGGCAGGTGTGACTGACTTTATCTTCTGAGGACAGGCATGATCTCTTAAAGCACAGTACCTTTTCTTTGCTTTTGCAGTCCTAGGAGTGATTGTGATTCCCTGCTGAGTTGTGCTTCACAGTTTCTGCTTAGCTACCCCAATATTCCTTCACCTAAATTATCTTTGCATCACTGTAACAAAATGCCTGATGAGGAACTTAACCAAGGAAGGAAGGATGTSCTTGTTTTATGGTTTCAGGAGAGGCATGATGGGTAGTAGCAGCTCAGCCCATGTCAGCAGGAGCCTCAGGTAGCTGCTCATATCACTGTGACAAACTGCAAGCAGAGAGTGGGACAGGAAGCACCCAAAATCAGTGCAGCCCAAYGGCTTGCCCTTAGTGACCTACTTGGTCCTACTCTCCCTACTGTTACACAGCCTCCCCAAACAAGGGCCCCTTTTGGGAGCGTGTGTGCAAACACATGCTTATAGAGCCCAGCCGTGGTTATTCGGACTGCTGCAACCCTCTAATTAACTTCTTCATGTTGCGGTGACCACAATGACAAAATTATTTTGTGGCTACTACATAACTGTAATTGTGCTACTGTTAATGAATTTTAGTATAAATATCTGATGTGCAACCCCAAAAAGGAACCAACCCACGGGTTGAGAACCGCTGATATAACATATAACCATAGCAGTTATCATTAAATACTTCCTTTTGAAATTCTTTGAGTGGTTTCTGCTTTCTTGCTTAATTCTTAATAATACAGACTGTAAATATTTTAAAAGACCAGTGTCTGTGTAGTTTATAACAATTCCCTGGCTCAGAGAGCCTTAACAACTGAGCATCAATAAACTCAGCATGAATCTAGCATTAGATAATAGAAGATAAGATTTAGTAATTCCTAACTGTTGTGCACTGAAGAGAAAGGCACTCAGTTCCTCCTTGTTTTCTTGGATTAACTAACAAATGTTCTTTATTTTAAGTGGAATGTGTGTGATGCCAGATATCAGATGGGAAGAAAAGAAGTATGCAATTTTTCATGAAAACAAATAGACTTTTTGAAGATGGTTTTACTGTGTAGAGGTTTTCAAGAGGAATTAATGTGGAGGAACAGATTACAGTCAGATATCAATTATCCCAGGAAAACATAGCCCTCTGCACTAGCAGAAGATGTAGAAAGTGACTCTAGCCACAGCAATCAGTTGCAAATTTTACCAAACCTGTTCTTTAAATGTAGGAGAGATTGTAATGCATATTTGTGCTTCAATAGAGAAAGAAGAAACAAAAGAAACTAGGGCCTTTGTTTGTTTCTTTTTATTTTTATAGAGGTAGTTTCCTTTAATATTTTTATGATAAGTATGTCCCAATGCCTTACTGTTATGTCATAGGCTGTAATTTTTCCATCTCTAATGACCTAAGTTTGATGCCTGCATCCCAGATGGAAGGAAAGGACAGATTCCTGAAAGTTGTCCTCTTTTTTTTATTGAATATCATCTTCCTTTACATTGCCAATGGTAAAACCTTTACCGATATCCCCCTCCCATAAGACCCCCAAACCCTCTCCTTCCTCCCTCCCCCTGCCTTCAAGTATATGCCTCTCCATCCAACACAATCCCTCCCCCCACCAGTTTCCCTTTGTTGGGCCTCAGTTGAGCCTTTACCTGACCAAGCACCATTCCTCCCACTGATGCCCAAGAAGGCCTTCCTCTGCCACATTTTTGACTGGAACCATGTGTTCCTCTTGGTTGATGGTTCAGTCCCTGGGAGTCTTGGGGCATCTGTGTGGCCAAAATCATTGCTCTTCCCATGCAAGGAGATTAAGTTATTGGTTAATTATACTCAAATATAACTGAGAGATTGCATTCTGCTCTATGTAGATAAAGGATCAAATAATATTTAGTCAGGAAAGATTAGTTACATTTTAACTATAGTAAAACAAGAGCTGTTATTTTGACTACTGAGTTGTAGACTCATGAGCTATATATAAACAATACTTATTWTTTTCTGTAGATGTGAAAATGTTTAAAAACTTTTTTTGGATTTGTTGGATTTGACAAATTAGGCTAATGATTTTGGTCTCCGTGCTTCATAGGTCTGATTATTTTACATGCTCATGCCTGTGAGTACAAGTGAAGCCGGTGCACAGTGGGGTTATGATGGAGGTCAGAGGGCAATGTCCAGGAACCTGTTCTTTCCTTGGACCATGGGCTTCAGGCATCAAGCTGAGACAGATCCTCAGATATGCATAGCAAGGCCATTTGCCATCTCACAAGTCCTGAGCTCAGCACTCTTAGACTGAAAGGGGCCATAGAAACCATCTAGTTCAACTAAAATCTCTAATATCAAGAAAACCAAAAATTTAATCAGGGATACAGGGCACAGAACCTGTCTTAAAATTATTTTTATCAGTTTTACTGTGTATGTATGTGAGTACTGGAGTGTTATGTATACATGTGAGCAGGTGCCAGAGAAGGCCACAAAGCAAGGCACTGGATTGCTGGGACTGGAGTTAAATGAGGTTTGGAATCACCTGATGTGAGTTCGGAACAGAATTCTGGTCCTCTGCAAGAGCATTCAAACACTGCCAACTGCTGAGCCATTTATTTAGTCCTGAGCACATAATCTTCTGTAGCTGGAGTAGGTAACAAGTTACAACAAACAAGGTACACTGAAATGGAGCTTGATTTTTAAGCATAGATTTAATGTGCCTACTATACATACCTGTAGAACTCTAGAGTGCATTAGGGAGTTGGGGAGACATTAATTTCCATATGAGACCAAGACTTAAAACAAATTGAACCAAATGTACCAATTCATTTTTGTCAACATGACACAAGCTAAGGTATTCTGTGAAGATGGACCATTAACTGAAGGACTGCTTTTCTCAGAATGACCTGTAGGTGAATCTGTGAGGTATTTTCTCGGGTGACAGTGCCAACTCTGTTCCTAGATTGAACAGAGCTGAGTTGAACAAGCTATGGAGAACAAGACAGTAAGCAGCACCCCTTCCTGCTTTCTGCTTATGTTCTTGTCTCCAGGTTCTTGCTCAGACTTTCTTCAATGATTAACTGTGATTGGTGTGTGTAAGCCACCAATCACAGAAAGGTGTGTAAACCTTTCCAGCACTAAGTTGCATTTGTGTATAGTACATTATCACAGCAATGAAAGCCAATTCGGACATCAAGATTATGACATTCATTGTTTGGTTGTGCTGTTTTAAAACATGAATTTCAGTAGCTAGACAGATAGGGCACGATGGAAAGAATATGATCTATATTCTTTGAAATCTATCAAATTTCTGATCTATCAAGCTATATTTGATAGAAACTGTAAAATATAAAATTAAGTAAAAAGAAGAAAAGAAATATTGTGTGAAGGAGCTGCATATGAAAATGGACTATAAAATAAAAATATGCTGTGATACCACTAAAGAAGAATGATTTTGGTGCCAGCAATGTCTTTCCACATACAAGACAATGCAGGCCACTTTCCATCCTCCCTGCTTAGGACAAAACTAGCAGTGCCTACTCGTGGATGGAGGGAATCAATATAATTCTAACCAAGTTAGAAAACCTAGACAGATGCACTGTGTGTTTTCTCCAAGAAATTTATTTTATTGCTGTTTTCCTTTTTAGCTTATCTGGAATCCAGAAATTAAAAAAGAAATCAAATATTGAATATTAAACACTAACTTATGTTGTAATTCTTGTTAACAATAAACTGTAAAAAGCCTATAAAATCTAATCTAGAGTTTATTAAATGTATTAAATTTAAAGGTTGTTTTATGTGATAGACTGTAACTGTAGCTTTCATCTCTCATTAAAGATAGTTTTATTGAACTATACTTAAAAGATTAAATTTTGAAAAGAGTTTTTTATTAAATCCACAGAGGAATTAAAATGAAATGTCACTATATTGCTGTGTGTAAAGAATGCACATGTTTTTGTATATTGTTTCAATCACAAGGTAATATCCTTCAGGTTGTAAGAATGGTTTTGAGATTTTATCAGAGGATACCTGTATTCAATATGTTGAATGAAAGTACTCATTTTATATCTATAACTATTGAAAAACTTGCTCCTATGTTAAACGAATATGATTTTAATATACATATATATTTCAGGCTACTTTACTAGAGTTTGGCTGGAGAAATGCATTTAAAGAAGTCTCTCTTGCCATAGCACACTGCATATCTGCCTCCATTGAAGGCTTTTCCACAAAGGTTCTCCAACAGGAACAGACTGAAAGGACGTCATCTGTGAGCTATACTATAAACCTTGTAAATGTCCCACAGCGCTGGCCAGAAGGTCACATATTTCCAGGGGAGGAACAACCAAAGAGAGTTGCCAAGGCAAGTATCAACTGAGATCTCTTCAACCTGCTGCCCACCAAACACCTGCCGAGGTGTCACATCGTGTTTATTCTCTTGCTGTTTGAGAGTGTGTGAAGGCAGCCTATGGGGCAAGCACACGGTACCCAGTCCACTGCTGATTTTCTTCTCTGGTGTCTATAGTCCAAAACTACCGAAAGGACCTGTGTCGCTTTGTTTATTCCGAGACAAACTGGAAGGGGGTCTCAGTGAATTGGGAAGTGCTGGCAGAGTTGGAATGATTGAGGAGACATTTGAGAGGTAAAGGGGAACCAACTTGTGTTACAGCAAGCTTTACAACTCTTTCCACCTGAGTGACATCCTAGCCCGTTTTGAAAGTCACCAGAACCTGCCGAGATGTAAAGCAATTTAGTACAGATACTCTGCAGTAAACCCACTGTAAACTGACTGCTAGTCAGTGATGGTTTTTGTCACCGTGAGGCTCCATAGCTCTTCCTGGGGAGCCTTCCTGACTAAAGGCAAGAAAGTGCCTCAGCTCCTCTCCCATCAGAGACCAGATACATTTTAAATAGCAAAGACAAACACTTCAGAAAGATGCTGGCTCCTTAGCCATAAGAAGAGATTACAGAAGATGTTGCTTCTGAACTATTTAGGCCAAACTGATATTCTATGTATTGTTTTGTAAAATATGCTTATATCTGGAAATTTAGTAAAAGAAAATTAAGTGAAATTCAAAAATAATGTGAAATTAATATCAAGGTTACATATTTTGAGTTCTGTTGATTACACATAAAAGTATTGTCATGTAAAGCTGACTCATGAGTTTTTCATAATGTCTGTCTGGTAAGCATAAGGTTTGAAGATTATATATAGAGAGACATCATTTTGGTATTTCCTTATTTGACATGAAACATTTAACTTTCTACAACTGAAAAATTGATTGTTATAAAGCTGTGTCATTATATTTATGTTTGATGCCAAATTCATTATTTAGGAATTTGGCTCCATTGTATATAAATTACACGGTGCTGTCAGAATACAAATAACTCTGCACCACATTTATTTCTCCCTAGTTTTGTTCTGACATTATGGAAAAGCTTGATACAATGCTTCCACTGGCCCTGGCATGTCGAGATGATTCTCCTCAGGAAATCAGAGAGAACCTGGTGGAGGCCTGCTGTAAAGTGGCAACAGCTGTCCTGGAGAGGCTGCAGGAGAGAGGCAAGGAGGTTCCTTCCAGAGCCCCGCTGAAGAATTTGCACACCATCCTGTCTTCGGCAGCATACATCTCACAGCAGTTTACGTACTATGATAATCTGATGAAAGAGGCAACTAAGAAGTGAGTGTCATTAAATGAAGTTGATGTCCATGCTTCAGGAAGCATAGTCTTCAGATTTCACATTTAAATTTGACAATAATCACTGAGGAGTACATAATAATGGTGGATTATTTTCCTCTTTCTCTATTAGGAAATATTTAAAAGGTCAAATATGGGTCATGTTAAACAAATGTGGAGATACTAACAAAGGCAATCTCTACTGGAGACATGCACAAAAGAACACAAAATGTTCTGCATGGTTTTATGCCAAGATTGAATTTCACCCTGTTCTTTTCCTCATATACATTAAACTGACCACATAGAAAAGGAAGAGCAAACTTGTCTGTCCTGCATATAAACATTTGTGAAATAGTCACTTCTTGCTTCTCTTTCCAATCCAACAGTCTGGTAAGAACTGCCAAAGTGAATAAATTGGATTTCAAACTATCTTTGCGCCTACTATAAACATATTGCAGGACATCTATTTAGTAATAAACTATCCATAATATTTGAAGAGGAAGCATCTGCCAATCTTAATTCTCATGCACTAGTAGTCTAAAAATACAATATGTTTTCTGTATAGAGATAAAAACTGCCATGGGTGCTATCAGGCAGTCCTGTTGGTTACACAGGAATTTTGTAAATCCTACTATGGTTCCTTGAAATGATCATGTGGACTTGTCAGTCCAGTGCAATCCAACAATCTATTCTATATTCTTTATTCAACCTTCATAGTATCTTAAGCTATGAAAGACAGAAGTGTGATATAAATAGCTGAATATAAAAGTGAAATAAATTTGGCTCAGTGTAGGATACAGTTATGTTACTTCTTTAATTCTCATAAGTCGTCAGATGTTGTGATTCATACTTGAATTTATAAACAAAATATGGCAGGAATCACTTCATTTCAGTAGACTATTCTAAAACACTTTATAAGATAATTGACATCTACAAAATTACAATTTTTAAAAAATAAAGAGTGTGGATGAGATGTGTGATAGCTTTAGAACAGTTCATTCTGACAAGTGTATGTTGTTCTCCAGTAATAATGATAACCTAATGCCTAAATAATGCACTGATCTCTAACAATAGGCTTACAGAGAATACTTTTAGCTTTGAATGATGTATTGACAATACAGTTTGTCTCTAGTTGAAGTGCATATTTGTAGAACAGCAGATGTACATTTCAAAGGCCTTGCAAAACAAAGACAGGCTCCCCCCACCCATTTCTTCTTTTTGGAAAGTGAATGTGGATACAGCCTTCAGCTTTGGGAGGAAATGAATGATTGATATCTAATAATGAAAACCATTTGTAGTGCTGGGGGTTGTTACCTCCTACTGCACAGGCCTTAAATCTCTGTCTCTTTGATCATTCCCTCTGAACAGACCCATATTCCTGGTGCCTGTCCAGCGATATCAGGAATTCATCAACACTGTACAGTTTCAGGTTACGGACTACTGCGTCAGAGTTTGTGCTACGAGCATTTTACAAGATGCTGAGAGCCACCACTGGGACGACCACAAAGCCTTTTATGAGGTGTGAAGTTAAGTTTACTATTCGGCCTTTTTACACAAATATGTTTTACTGCCTACCTGCTTTCTAGCTAATTAGAAACATGAGCTCTATATTACTAAAACATGAAGTCTGTTAGGATAATATTTTTTAAATATTGAATTTGTACTTAGGAAAAACACTGTCTTTAGAAACCTGAAATAAATTAGACATCAGAACTCTCCTTCTGCTTAAAAGTAAAAATAACTTAATTTGAGTTGCAGGATTGCAGCACTGTCTCAACCAGCATATAATGAGATTTAATGACAGCTCAGATGGAACAAGAATTGCCTGGGTCCTTTGTGCTTTTTCCAAAGCTACCAGTTATATGTGTCCTTGCACCTTTCCTTGGTGCGTATTTTCTCTGTTTAATAAATGCTTGTTATCAAGCAGCCTCACATTTGTGCTCATATCTTACGTCTCCTTCTTAAGAGCGCATTTTAGGATGTGTCTTACCATTTTGTATTTCACTGTTTTCATTCAGCTTGTTTTGAAATCCCTAACATCTACCAGATGATAGCTAAATTATCCCCAACATAACCGAACTGAGAATCAATTAAAAATTTCACTGCTGGTCTTCACTCATTTCTTTTTCACTAAATCCCACAGATTATATGTTGACCACATAATATTTGAAATTAATTCCATGCAAGGGTAAAATATTTATACCTTTAAATTTTTTTGAGGTTTGAACGTTTCAATGGCCAACTCATCTTTTTTAGCATCCTTTCTATGATATTCATTTTCCTTGGCCATCTGAGCCACTGGGGAGTATTTAGAAAAGGAGAGTGGGCTTTTCTCAGCACTCACTCATGCCATTCCTCGGCTTCGGCAGTATTTGTGACGTGCTGTTAAAACAGAGCAGCCACTAATAAGAAACCCTTAAAGCCATTCCCGTTCTCCTCAGGCTGTCTCTTCTCTCCTTAAAGCCCTTCCCAGGTACTTTTTCTCTTTGCAAGAGCATCCATACATCATTTTCCAAACTCAGTATCCTTCAAACATTAGTGGCAGCAGTCAGCAGAGTGAGAGATGAAGGGGCAACCATACAGCTGGCAGCCCATGATAGGACAGAAAGCTCTGGATCCCTCTCCTAACAGCACTGCACACTCTGCTTGCTTTGAGGTAAACAGAGACAGAAAGAGGAGCGCTCTTGTTTCAAACTGTTTCAATGTGTCCAGGTGCTAATGAACAATTTTGTATGATGTTTCCAGTGAGGAATAGATGTCATTTTGGTACATTCTCAGGAGATTTGTTTCCTCTTATACAAAGCAAGGAATAGAACAATTGTGCCCTGTAAATAAAAAAAAAAAAAATGTATGTGCTAAGAACCTGTTGTTGGAGTTACCCGGTATTTACAAAAGTAAATATATAAATTACCATGCAACAAACACACAGCTCTTAGATCTTATGACAGGGTTTTTTCTTCAAAAACAGAAATGAAGAAACTGTTACTTAGTGATTACATGGCACTTGGGCTTCCTTATACTTACATGGTCAGTAGTTACAATTTAATTGCAGAGTTAACGGTTGTTCTTTGTGTGTAGAGGGAAGATAAAGTGATCCTGTTTTCTATTTACCAAAAATAAGATGGTTCGTAAAATAGCCCTTGTTTTAAACTGTTTATGACTAGTGGTATACCTGGCATGGGTGGACCTCGCTTACTGACTCCTTTTTAACTTTTCTGCCCCATGTCAGCTGATTTGTGGGAAAGGACAGCATTAGGAAAAGTGAGATGATGCACAGCTGATTGGAAATGAAGGGTTGGACAGGGATCGCAGAGAAACCAATGCCCAAGTGCACAGCAAATTAGAGAAAATCGAAAGAATCTAAAAGCTAGGGATGTTTTGCTTTGTTTTCTGATAGCAAGTAAACTAGACACACACATTTCTGTTTTCTAAACATGTCAGGCCTCAGGGTCCAGAGCCAGGCTCTTTCCATTGAGCCTTTGCTCAGCTGGTACAATGGCTACTGAGACTGCTTGTTTAAAATTAAGCTTTCTGTATAGTTGACATGTGCTCAAGTTTAGTAACTTGTGTTTTCCAATAGTCAAAAATTAAAGAATTATCTGTTCAGAGATAATGCAGAGTGGCTTCCAGAATAAAGCCCAGATGCTGGTTTCCTGATATATAATTTAAGCAAACGCTCACATCTATTAACATTATAATGGGTTTACAATACCAGATGTTTACTACAGAATACTTTTGAAATAACAATATCAGGGAAACAGGTCAAAAAATAAAGTCATATTTAGCTTAACAAAACCCCCACCACTCACACACCCATACTGAAATAGAATTCGTTTAGGAAGAATTGCTAAAACAAAGGGCTTTTTTTTGTTTTTTTTTTTTTTTTGTGAGACCACTTCAAAAGCATGAAACAGTTTATAGTCTTTAAAATGTACATAGTACATTTTGATCAGAAAACAAAATCTCTGTGCTAAAGGATAACTATAAAATGAACTGGTTTCCTATATTTTAAAATCATGGTAAGTTTTGTTGGTCACACTGGTTCTTAGCCACATCTCTAACCACCGTTTCCCGCATTCGCTGGGCTCAGGGGTCCCTTTCATTTACCACATCTGAAGCTMGGAGCAAATCAAGCTTCAAGCCTCCTCTCTTAGTTTGACAAGACCATAAACACATGACAACATATCATAAACCAAGTGGAGAATTAAGTTTGCTTTGCTTTCTTATTCTTTAACTAATTTTTAGTTCATCCAATTGGGAAATCAGAAGCCACCTACTCAAAATTTCTCTCTGTTTGAACTTAACTCTGATACTTTAAAACCCAAGTTTCCTACAAAAATATCAGTTCCATATATTTTTGTATTATCATTTGAAAATAAATCACTATTATTTTAATGACTACAGTAGTATTCAATGTAACTGCCACTATAATGCCATGTGAAGAAATATCTGCTTGAGAAGCTAGTTACTTTGGGGTTAGGAGAAGAGCAGGCTCTTTTAGTTGTTTTATGAGACAGAATTTTATCTTGTAACACAGAGTGGCCTGAAACTTGTTAGGTAACTCAGCCTGGCTTCATGCATCAGTCCTCCCTGCCCTGCCACTCCAGAGCTGGGATGAAAGAGAGGCCCGTCTCACTGCCAGGAGCAGGTATTTATTACATAACATGTATTTGAAAACTATGCTAGTAGAAACAACAGATTGCAAAAGCAATATTAAAGTCTGAAATAGGACATTTTAATGCCTTATGTTTTGATATGTTAACATAATGAAATTAAATTTGAAGAACCTATTCTATTCTCCCTATTTCAGATAATCTTTTGGTCCGGTTTGAAGAGATGAGGTCAAACAACTATCACATATCCCCAAGAGCATATTACTAATTAGTGCGTGCCTGTGAGTCCATCTTCTCCTCACTCCCTGCGCCCTTTGGCCACTTTTGGTTCCCTTCTGAGATCAGGCAAAAGCTTACACATGGTTGAGGCTTCTGAAGGAATGGGGAAAATGAGAGTCTGACACCTTGGAAGTATATAAAAATGTTAAGTGATGATAATATGGACTTACACTTTACAAAATGGTGTAAAATTAGATTACTGTTTACCAATTGCTAGTATCAAGTATTATTAAAGGACCATTAATCAATTAGCCTGAGGTACTCTTCAGTAGTTTTGGGAGTGTGCCTAAGATTTAATACACATTTGTTTTTAGTCCTCAAGTTCTATGAGAATATGAAGTCTGAAAGAATTTTAAAATTAACTCAATAATACTAATCGTCTCAGAGAAATGTCCCTCCATAAACAACCTCAACAGATTTTCATCTGGATAATCAGCATGGCTTGTTGAATGACTACAATGCTCATGCTTAAAGGCAAGCGTGGAAGGCAGGCCAGGGCCAGGGAGATCCAAACAGGCTCGGTGCCTGTGGTCTGGGCTCACCCTAGAATAACTGATTCATAATTGAAATAAAACGTGTTCATTTGTCAATAGGATGTTTAACATCTTGTTTAAAATCTTTCTTGGTCATCTAGTATGGCAGACTCTCCGATGATTTCCTTTCATCCTGAAATAATTAGGTTCATAGGAAGAACACTGACATTTTGAAAGATGTTATTCTGTTGTTTAATGTGTGATTTTGCCAGGGGGAAAGATGTTCCTTTGCCATCCAGATGTGGCATTACTTCTTCTGGGCTCTGCATCATGATCTCTGGACCATACTGCCCGCTAAGGTGGCCCAGGAGATTCTAACAGAGCTGCTGGAGAAATCCTTGGGTCTACTTGCCTCCAGATATGCTCGGGCCCACCCCAGTCCTAAGAGAACTGCACAGATAAGGTAATGAAACATGCTGCTTTTCAAGGAGACTGTTTTTGAGATCAACTTGTAAAGCAGAATGTGGTTTTGACGCTTGAGACAAAACGTGTGTTTAGTGCATTTGTAGCGTTTAAGAGGAGAGGGTGCTCATTCTTAGATCTGCACCATTTATGTAGGGAAGTGGAGTTTGGTCTGAATGACAGCCCTGTCCTTCAGTGCCTTCTTCTTACAGCCGCATGAGAGCCCCTTTGCTGGTGGAGACATTCCCATGTGTGACCAGTCAATTATACACAGTAAGAGAAGAGCAAATTAAGACCCTGTAGCAGAGAAATCAGCAACTAAGCCACGGAGAAGACGTGAGGACGTGAGGTTGACTCCTCCTCCTAGGCAAACAAGGCTTTTTTTTTTTTTTTTTTTTTTTTTTTTTTTTTTTTTTTTTTTTTGGCACAGGCCCGTCAGCCTGTTCTAAGAATTGATGAGAAATTGAACAATGAGAGACAGAAGTCACTTTGAACTACTAGGGTTGGGAACAGCATCACCTCTTTAAGCCTCGGTGTTTGCTTCAAATGCTATTATTTTCTGGTTTTCTTTTTTTTTCTTTTTCTTTTTT
>BDUI01011190.1:38748-51153 GCA_002335545.1 Apodemus speciosus
GCGGATTTCTGAGTTCGAGGCCAGCCTGGTCTACAGAGTGAGTTCCAGGACAGCCAGGGCTACACAGAGAAACCCTGTCTCAAAAAACAAACAAAAAAAAAAAAGAAAGAAAAGAAAAGAAAACAGACAAGTGGCCCCGGCAGTTCTCAGGCCCACATGCCCTTCCCCATTCCTAATTAGAAGTGTAATGATAAAGTCTTCCCTAACGCCAATTCTTAGCTGAAATGCATTTTTTCTTTTATTTAACTGCTAATATAGTATACTAATAATATGGTTTTTAATTTTCTCTCTTGTTCTGGAGATTGGACTCAGTGTCTCATGCACAGTAGGCAAGTGCCTTATCACTGAGCTGCAAACTCAGCCCTCTCCATTTTTCTCAGTTTCTGAGGCAAGGTCTCTGTGCTGGTGATAAACAAACTTCTTAGTTTGTTTGCTTGCTTGCTTGCTTGCTTGCTTGGGTTTGGGTATTGCTTTCATTTTTGTTGTTCTTGCTGTTTTTGCTTTAGGGAATTGATTGATGATTGATATGGAAGAGCCTATCCCACTTGAGTGGCGCCACTCCTGGGCAGGTGGGCCCTGGGGAAAGCAGGTTGAGCAAGCCACGAGGAGCCAGCCTGTAAGCAGCCCCTCCAGGGCCTCTGAGTCAGCTCCTGCCTCCAGATTCCTTCCCTGGTTTCCCTGAGCGAGGGATTGTAATCTTTAAACCAAAGTAACCCTTTCTTCCCCCAAGTTACTTTAGGTCATGGTGTTTATCACAGCCAAAAGAGAACATAACTAAGTTTCAAAGTCTCAAAGGATTAGGGTCTCTAAGTTTAAGTCTCAAAGTTTTTTGATATACTCCCTTTCTGGGTAGCTCTTGAGATCTTTAATGTCATTCGCTGTTATACTGAGGCCTTCACTATTATTACCCTGTGGCCAGCTGCAATTGTTTTTACAGTGACCTTCAGTTGCAAGGAAAAAAAAATCGTTAAGTTTACACGGTTAAGACGACAAAAGTTCTCTTGCTGGAATGGTCAGTATTCAATTCAGTCTTAAAAGAAAATGGTGGTGTAGCCCAATAAGACCTATGTGTTTGGGGCCTAGAGACGGTTCAGTGCTTAAGAGAGTGTTGCTCTTACAGCAGATCCTGGTTTGGTTTCCAGAACCCTGAAAATGGCTCACAAATATCCTACCCTCCAGTTGAGGGGAATCCTACATCTCTTCTGGCCTTTAGAAGTCATCTCTCCTGGACACAAGGAATGCATGCAGGCAAAGCAGCCATACACATAAAATGAAAATAATTATCTTAAAAGACGCAAAAGAACTATATATTTAGACTTTGTTACCAGCTCCTAACAAAGAGTTCACAGAGCCCTTGTAATTCCCTGAGTGATAAGGGTGGTGGGAGCAGGTTTTGTTTGTGTTCTGAGTTGTGCAGCTGGCCTTGAACACAGTGTGCTGACCGTCCTTCCACACCCTCCCGAGGAGCGGGGTCCACTGGCCTGCGCCACCAAGCCTAGCGACCGTGCTTCTTCTTATATTCTTCACGTGTGTTATTTCTATTCATTCACTCATTTTTCGTTCACATTTCCTTAAATTTATAAACTGCTTTTTTAAAAAAGAGTAGTCCTTTATAACCTAAGAGATACTCAATAAATATGAAACGGGACGGAATTTGGACTTATACTTTATAAACGCCTCTAAGACAATCTGAGACCAGTTCTTTGATTTTATTCTTTAAAATGCTCACTTCATAGGCTGGTAAGAATCACATCTCACCCAAGGTCAATGTTCCTCAGCCTTGAGGTGGTATTATGGGCACCAACCGGGAAACTTTAAAAGCTGCTGACAGCCAAGCCACTTCTAGACATTCTGATTTGACTTCCTGACCATGAGGTTTATCATCATCGTCGCCGTCATCATTATCCTCATCATTTTCATCTACATCTTCTTCATCTTCATCATAATCATTATCTTCTTCGTAGGTTGTTTTGTATAAGCACGTCATTTACTCTGAGAATTCTCCCCTTAGAGCCGACTACCCTCTCTCCTTCCCCCACACCCATTAAGTCTCCTCTGTTCCCTAGACAGTTTCACTTCTACTTTCATAAAAATGTTTTAAAGTTCTCAGTATGACTCTAATGCACTGCCAGAGCTGAGGCCCGCGAGGCCTGATGCACTCGGTGTCCTGTACATGCTATCAGCGTCTTATTTACTCCCCGGGCACGCCTTGCTGCTTTCAGTCACTGAGTTAATGTTGGATTTGGGAACTTTGAAAATGTCTGAGCTATACATTTTCACTAATTATGGATGGAATGGAATTTCATATCCTAAAGTAAAAGTAAAATTTCTTTCTTTTTTTCTTTCTTTYTTTTTTTTTTTTTTTTTTTGGCAGAGTCTCTTTCACTGTGTAGCATTGACTGTCCCGGAATTCTCTATGTAGAACAGGCTGACCTTGAACTCCCACAGAGCTGCCTGTCTCTGCCTCCTGAGTCCTGAAGTTAAAGGGATGTGCAGTTATATTAGAGGCTAAACAATAAAAATAAGCAAGCTTATAGGACTATGAAATGTTTCTGATTATGAAAGATCCAACATGGAAATAGAAGTTTCATATTAAAGTAAATATATAGACCATGAGGCAGAAGAATGTTCAATGAATACTTCTTCGGACACCTTAGAGAAGTAAGCTTTCAGGTTGTAAGGGCCATCCGGGGACCACCCCACCTGGGAATCCATCCTGTCTGCAGACACCAAACCCTGACACTTGCTGGTTTCAAAGGCATGTTCTGAAAGAAGCCAGGTGTGGCTTTTTCCTGGGAAGTTCTGCCAGCACCTGACCAATGCAGATGTGGATGCTTGGTTCTGACCATCAGACTGAGCTCAGAGGCCCTGGTGGGGAAAATGCAGAAGGACTGGAGGAGTGGAGAGGGATTGCAACCCCATAGGAAGAACAACACAGGCTGGCTGGACCCCTCCCCCAGTGCTCCCAGGGGCTAGAACACCAACCAAGGAGTGTACAGGGAGGGACCCAAGGCTCCAGATACATATGTACCAGAGGGTGGCCTTGTCAGACAGCAAAAGGAGGTTAGATGTCCCAGTGTAGGGGGATGCTGGAGAGGTGGGATGGAAGTAGGGGGAGGGAGCACCCTCATAGAGGCAAAGGGGAGGGAGGAGAGGGCAGATGTGATATGGGGGAGGGTTGTGGAGGGGTAACCGGGAAGGGGGATATCATTTAAGATGTAAACGAATGGAATGATTAATAAAATAATAAAATTTTCTCTAATGAAATATTTTTAAAAGAGGTATGTCTATGGATATATCACTCTGAATGCATCTAATTTCATCTGTCCTTGAGACTAAGCAGGATTGGCCTTGGTTAGCAGTTGGATGGGGAGACAGAGGATTGATAAAAATCCAGTGCCAAAATCACACTTGTTTTGATTGAGTTTATTCCTTGCTTAACGATCCATAATATTTCTTTCAGCACTCCTTCAGTGTCAAATGTTGGAGTCTTCTTACATGTACCACAAGCCTCAAGCTGTCCAATGTATATTTGGATGTATATTTGTATCTTAACATGTATATTTACATGTATATTTGTCATCTTAACATAACTTAGGCTCACTCGATATAGAAAATTAACTGCAACTGGCCACAGAGTGATAACGGGCCCATGTGTCCCCCATTTAAAACATATGAGCACACTGAGGTATGAAGTCCTTAAGGATTCTGGGATTCACTTAGCCCTGTTCTTCCTTACTGAAATTAGGAACACGTCCTCCCATTGCTGACTGCCTCAGACTAGGACCATCTATTTCTGCCTTGCATAGTAAGTCAGATTCTTCCAAACACTTAGAAAGGTTCTGGAATCTATCAGTTCAATCAATAAGACCACCAACGAGGTTTACTAGGGCAAGCCTACAATTTCAGCACTCTAAATGCAGAGGCAGGAGGATTGTGAATTCACAGTTAGCCTGAACTATATAGTGAGACTATCCTATGTAAAAAAAAAATTAAATTAAAAATGAAATAGGGAGTGAAGAGATGGCTTGGTAGTTAAGAGCACTTGCTACAGAAAGCCTTGATACAGGTGCCTGCAGAGACAAGAAGAGGGTGTCATGTCCCCTGGGGCCAGCGTTACAACCCACATGCACAAACCCACACAGAGACACACACTCGTGCATGTAATTTTACAAATAAAATTAAGAATTTAAAAACATATTTGAGAATTTGTCATTTAAGTGCAATATAGGAAATGGCTGATAACTAAATGATTTCCAAATGCCCATCATTATTGCAAAGAGCTATTTGTTAAATTTCTCCCCATTCCTGCAATTGCCTGCCTCCTCAAGTGCTCTCTCGTGCTAGTTTCTACTCTGTGTAACAGTTGGTAATTAGAAATTATATAGTTTTCCTATAGCTAGATTGAGTACCATAAGAACACGATCTAAACAGAACAAATTATTCTGTTTCTTAAATCAAGAAGCAGTAAATATTTTTATACTAACTTGGAATATTCATAATTTCAGTCTAACAATTGTAAAAGTAAAAACAGCACAAAGAAATCTGCATTAACATTGATCCACATTTCTCGTTGACCTGACCCCTTTTGCAGATCTCACAGACCACAGTCCTTGAGGCCTAAACATTTCAACATGTTTCCTGAGACTGGAGATAGTCTCACACAATCACAGTAGTCAGTGACTGGATGCCAGACACTAGGGCCATTGTTCTGGCTTGGGTCTTCTGTTAAAAAAATTAAGTCTTCTTTAGCATTTTGTAACAAAATCTTCTTTCGGATGAAGTTATGTGGAAACAGGTTGATTCCTTCAAGGCTTGTTTTTCAGCTTTGTGAGGCTAGCTCAGATAAGAACAGCCTCCGGTCGGTACTGAGGAAACCCACTTCTGCATAGTCTACCAAATGCTTGGCTATTACAAGGCTTGCCCATTCTGGCTACGGGGAAGATGGACTCTTTCCTGTGTAATCCCGTGTCATCCCATAAGAACGTCCCCACCTGATCCTATCAGAGACTGTTTCCCCCTGGCTTCCTGACCCACATAGAGATGAGCCCAGGGCTGCAGTGTAATACTTTCAGCAGATTTTTAGAGTTCAATCTCGAGGCACTTTGCCTTCTCCGGACTCCTCCCTGCAAATTCTAGCTACACTGATCTCCCCAAAGCCTTTTGTATTGTCTTTTAAAAATTATTATACAAAGATCTTAATATAAAAACTGAAACTGCTAGAGGGGAGCATACAGAAAACACTTCAAGATACACCAATAGGCAAGAACTCCGACAGAAGAACCCCGATAGCACAGGAAATAAATTTGAAGGTTGATGAGTGGGATTAGATACAACAAAAAGGGTTTTGGTGCAGCAAAGGACACTATCACCAGAGTGAACAGACAACTTACAAAATGGTCGCAAACCTTTGCCAGCTATCTATCAGACAGGGGGCTAACATTTAAAACACATGAAGATGAAGTCAAGCCCGGCAGCCCGGGGACCTTTAATCCCAGCATTCAAGAGGCAGAAGCAGACTGAGCCCTGCAAGTTGAGGTCAGTCCAGTCTCCAGAGCTGCTTCCAGGCCAGGCAGGGCAACAAATGTATGTATGAAAATCCCACTGTGAAACCCAGCTTTTTATGCTAACTCAAAAAATAATACTTTAAGAAGACACTATCTGACGAAAGGAAAAAGAAAAAGAAAAAGAAAAGCAAAAAAAGGAAAAGAAAAAAACCCTAAAGCTGGGCTGGGCAGATGGGTCAGTGGGCAGAGCACTTAGCACAAGGCTAAGGAGAGTTCAGCTCCTCGGCAGCCACAGACACATCGGGTGTGACCATGTGCACCTGGAACCCTAGGCAGATGCTGAAGGGTGGGAGAAAGGCAGGAGGCTTTCTAGAGTTTGCAGGCCACCAGCCTAGCCAAAGAACGGTGAGCTCCGGGTTTATCAAAAGACCCTGTTTCAAAAGACTAAGGCAGAGCACAACACAGGAGGGCACAGATAGCAGGTTTTCTGCAGCAAGGGTTGTCACCCACTGAGCCATCTCACTAGCCCACTTGATGTTGCTATTTTGATCCATGGTCTCACCTACCCCAGGATACCCTTGAACTTTTGTACTTGCTACATAACCAAGGCTGTCCTTGGACTCCTAACTCTAGTTCCTAGATTTTGATATTACAGGCTTCTGCCTGCACTCCCCCCCCCATAAAAAAAGTTGTCTCTTCAGTCCTGGATACATCTGTTAAATGAGCGGCTGCTTTAGTTTTATTTCACAGATACTGAATAATATTGATTATTCAGTGTTTCTAACCTGGTGAGCTGCCTGGGTACTTCCAATCTCACTACTGTGGAAGAAAACCCAAGTTTTATGACACAAAAGGCTCCTGACTTCACCTCAGCCTCCCTGGTATTTCTGGATGGAACCACTTCAGTGACCGCCCACCCCCGTGGCTGTCAACCAACTCAAGATGCTATCTTGATAATTGTTTTCTAAGGGTAGGGAACTCTCTCCTTAGCTAGGGAAGGTGAATTCCATCGTCCCCCCCCCACCCCTGTGCAGCTGTGGAGGTGAGTCACGATGACTTTAGGACAGCTGTACAGCGAGCAGCTGGCAGAGCAGGAGACCTGAAGTCTGGGGATTCTTTCCAAAGCTTTTCAAGCCCACCGCTGAGCTGCCTTGGAGGGGAGCATTTACGAGCACCGCCCTGTGAGTCACAGGCGCAATCAGGGGTTTTGAGATAGGCAACTGTTGAGCGTTGCTTCACCTGGGTCACCTAAGCCTTCAGCGGTTTCCCCCTCCCCGCTGCAAACCACGGGACTCGCAAACAGCGCGTCGCGTCATCGTTCTGGGTCGCAGTAGCGGCCGACTTATTTTCCATTCTGGAAACTATAACTGAATTCCACTAGCAAAATTAACAAAAAGGCGCGCCCCTGGTTTCTTTGGCCAGAGAGCATTAAGGACCACCTGTTTAATCTTAAAACAATAACCAAACTAAGAAATGCAGGATTATAATTCAGGCCTGTGTTTTGATAAAGCGGGGATGCCATCTTTTATCATTGTCTGTCCCTCAGGAGAAAAATCATTAAAAGGAACTATCAATTTTCCTTTATACTGCCATTAAAGAATTCATAGTTCCCTTAACTTACACCATACCGACAATCACCTTATTTCAGAATTAGAAAATTGTTCAGATTGTATTTATGGAAGGAAATCTTAAAATTCCCAGCGTCCAAGAACCTACGCCGGCCTACTCAATAATAATAACGTTCAGGTGAGAACTTAGGAATGTCAACTTTACCGAGCCATCAGATGATTCCTATGTTCGGCCAAGTTTTGCAATTAGCTGCTGCAGAGGTAAGGAAGGAGATGAGGCAGCTTCGGAACAAAATGCCTGATCGGGGCACTTAGGAAGCAAAGAGAGTTTTGTTTTGGCTCATGGCTCTGGAGATTCAAGTCTAAGAAGAGATGGCAGTATCAGACATATTATAACCCAAGATGCAAAGGGGCCTGAGAGATTTTAGACTCGATTCCCTTCAAAGACATGCTCTCAAGTTACCTACGGACCTTCCACTAATTTCTACAAGGGAAACTTAAAAAGCCACATTGACTGCCCAATAAGTAGCACCCCCCTGGGGTCCTAGCTTTTACATGTGGGCCTTTAAGGGGTACACATGCAAAGAGCAGGAGGCTATGTTTTCCTTTGAAAAATCCTGAGGGCCAGCTGCAAGCAGGCCTGGAGGAGGCGGATCTGTGCGGGCCTTAGAACCGCCCCCTCCAGTCCTGAGGAGGGGCGAGGGAGGTCACAGTCTGAAGGTGTATCAGCTCCAGCCACGCCTTCCAGCATTTCAAGCTCAGAGCAGCAAGCGGTTAGTCGTGAGCAGCAGCGCTGAGAACCAGTACCGGGAGCTACCATGGCCTCCAACGGGCAGGAAAAGAAGGATAAGGTTGTGTTTGTGACCAAAGAAGACCACGAAAGTCCCAGCAATGCGGAGCTGGTGGTTGACGACCCCAGTGAGCCCCGCGCGGAGTATGGACTGATCCTGCCAAGTGGGGGCATTAACTGGAATTGCCCGTGTCTTGGAGGAATGGCCAGCGGCCCCTGTGGAGAGCACTTCAAGTCTGCCTTTTCCTGCTTCCACTACAGCTCCGAAGAAATCAAGGGATCCGACTGTGTAGGTCAGTACCAGGCCATGCATGAGTGCATGCAGAAATACCCAGACATCTATCCCAGGGAAGAGAATGAGGGAGAGGATGAGGATGAGGATGAGGACGAGGATGAGGATGACTTCTACCAGGAGGGCCTAGGAAACTATGAGGATGAGGAAGAGAAGGATGAGGAAGAGATCGATGATGATGATTATGAGTTCTACCAGGAGTTTGAGAATGAGGAGGTAGAGGAAGACGAAGAGGAGGAGGAGGAGGACGGAGACTATTACTACTATGATGAAGAGGAGGATGAGGAGGAGGAGGAGGATTATTATGAGGACTATTACGAGAACAACCATAACGACGACGACTACTACTATGACAATGACGACTACTACGAAGAAGACAGCTACTATGATGATGAGGAAGATGACATCTACTACGAGGCTGACTACCAGGAGGTGTGCGAGGAAGATGAGGATGACGATATTTACTACGAGGCTGACTATTACGATGAGGAAGGACCCGAGGAACCAGAGGAGCCCGCGGAGCCAAAGGAGCCAGCTGAACCCGGGGAGGAAGCCGACGCCGCTGAGGCCCCCTCTGGAGTCAAACTTCGGTACTTCAGCGCCTGAAGGCCACAGGCCTCAGCTGCTGCCCGTTCGCTCAGCCACAGAACTTTGCACTATGAACGCCTCTCTTTCTATCGCTGCTCGCCTCTCTGTGAAAGCATCCTTTCCTCTGCTGTTTTATGCACTGTAATATAGAAAATAACTGACTTTGATAATTGGGGTCTTGGCGGCTTGCCTGACCCTGAAGAAAAGAGGTGTGTGTGTGTGCACACCTGCATTCTACATAAACTTGTCCCCAACACTAGGCCACTGCCGAACTGTCCTCTCTGAGTGCCCTGGATTCTCCCACTTCAAAATAATGTGAAGTTTCTCAACAGTCAAGAGCCGTTACTCAGGAATGTCTCTCGTAAGTAAGCTGATTTATGCTCACCCACTGTATCTCTTTTAGTAGGTTTTGTGTCTCATTGGGAAATTAAGTAGAGGCCTTAAGATTGCTGGAGTGAGGCCATTGCTCCTGGAAGAGGCCAGAGATCAGATACTGGCCCCGGAGTATATGGGGACTGCTGTGCTTTGTTTGGTTTGGGTGTTTGCTGTGCTCTAGGGTGTCTGCAGTTGGAAGGTAGAATTCCGATCATTTGACTCCCACTCCCTTCCTAAGTGAAAGGAGAAGCTGGACTTTGGTTTTTGCTGTTCATTGATTTACTGTTTCAGAGGGCCTGGTTTGGGGGCTCTGGTTCACTCCACACAGTCAGTCGTAGCATTCCTGAGAGGTGGGAACCAAACTGTTGTCAGAGGAAGCAGCCGGGACAGGCTGTCGTCTGAATGAAACACTCAATTAAAAAGAAATGATTTCTTTAAAAAAAAAAAAAGTAAAAGAATGAGCTCTAAGATTGTGTATGTGAGAGAAAGAATGAATGGGTGGATACGTAAGCTTCGGTATACCACAGCATTCGTGTAGAGGTCAAAGAACAGCCTTGAGTGTCACGCTCTGCTCTCCTCCTTGCTTCAGACAGGACGTCTGTTGTTTTTCTGTTGGATATGCCAGACTGGCCGGTGCTCAAGCTTCTGGGGATTCTGTCTCTGCTTCCCATCAATCGCTCTTTAGGAGCACTTGGGTTACAGGTGTTCCTGTTACCATGTCTTGCTTTTGTATGGATTCTTGGGATTCAAAGTCAGGCGGGCCCTCATGCTTGCCTGCAAGCACTTTCACCCACTCTGCTGCCTCCCAGCCCTTATTTTTCTCTTTTTTGAAATGAGGTCTTGCCGCGTGGTCCAGGATAGCCTTGAACTCTCTTATCTTCCCACCCCAGTCTTCCCAAGTCCTGGGATTACGAGTGTTGCTGCCAACCCCTGCCATTGGATCTAGTTTGGGCACCTAGGAAAATCATTTAGACTGGTGCGGTATCTCATCAGGTAAAAGGCACGTGCCACGGGACAATCTGAGTTCAATCCTGGGACCCACACACTGGAAGGAAAGAACCTCTGATGTCTATATACACACGGCACACACACACACTAATAGATTAAATTGTTTTCATCTATAATATAGAGAAACTGAGCTACCTCCTATCTAAGTACGAAACCAGAACTAACCTTGCTTAGCTTCCAAGGTCAAACAAGATTGGGCCTGCTCGGGGTGGCATGGTTGAGACCTAAGGTTGATTTTTTTTTTTTTTTACTATAGAATAGAGTTTATTCAGGGCATGGGGAGGAGTTAAGGGGGTAGTAGAGACAGAGAAAGACAGAGAGAAGGAGAGAGTAGAGAAGCAGAGGCCCGGCCATGACCACGTGGAGAGAGGGGGGAGGGGAGGGGGAAGGGAGGAGCCCAAGAGGGCAAGAGAGTATGAGAGACAAGAGCTAAGGTCGATTTTAATTGTATTAGCATATTAGATAGCATCCCCTGGGAAGATTTTGAAAGTGACCATTATCCAGTCACCAGCACAGGTTTCAGAAGCAGAATTTCTGAAGAACTCTTGTGACTTCCGTGAATAGGCTCTGCTTCAGAGGAGGCCGCCAGCCAAGCATCATCAAGCAGAATACTTTTGATCCGTCTTCTCTATGCCCTAGGAGGCTCGACCTGTCTTATGTGACATACAGTTTCTATTCATATATATATACTAGTATGAGTTTAAGGTCCTTACCTACAGTAAATTATCTGCTATGACTCAGGAGAAAAGTTTTACTAAGGAAAAAAAAATCAGCTCTCCCCCCTCACTGACAACATTAATGTGACGTCATTCTCCAGGAACATTCTGGCCCTTAAACGTGAATGAGATGAAGCTACAGATAGACGGGGATGGATATGTTCACTAAATTCTAGAACACTTTTCACCAGCCCTGATATTAAGGTTTTGAGTTTCTAAAGAAAAGTTACCTGGGACACTGGGAAGACTGAGCAGCAGCAATAGGAACCTGTCCTGACCCTCAATTGCCTTTCTATCATTTGACCTGGTCATTCTTTAATCATTCACAGGCCCTTGGAGTATCACCCCATCAGAAAAAAGAATACCAAAAGAAATGGCTGCAGAATGACATCTGATCTTCAGGCTTGGGGAAGAAGAATTAGCGACTTGGTTTCCTGTTCATTTGCTGCTTTTCCAGGAGTGCCGCTTAGCCACAGACTGTGGGTCTGGCCGGCTGACCCATTCCGGCCCACCATTCCACATTCCACGTGGCTCATGGTCTTCTCCTGGGTGTGGCTTTTCCTCCATTTAATGAAAACATTGGAAGGTAGGTTAAATATGTCTTCCTGCTTCTATGGGGTCTGCTTTGTTTCTCCCAGTGGGGTTTACTTTCTTCCTTTCCTCAGGTACCCTGTGGTTTCTCTCCTCCTGCCCTCATAAAACAAAGTAATTAGAACCCCAGGATCTCAGGAAAGACCTTGCGGAGTCTAGTCACAGACTTCCTAGTTGAAAGCTTCTACTCTGACGCCTGCTTTCACAAATGCAGCCGGAGACAATGTGCTTCCAGACCAAGGCCCCTGGAATCAGATAAGAAGTGGTTGACTAAGACTGTATTCAGGCTGGCCTGTGCACAACACCTTTGCTTGTTTTTTTGAAATTCCAGTCTTTCCCCTTAAGGTGTCCACATTGCTCTTACTTAGGCCTGCTAAAACATGAAGAGCCCTTGAGGGCTGTCAGACAGATGGAGGTCCCAAGGGTGTCCTTGGGCTCTGTCTGAAGAGCTGAATATTTTGTCGATGTGGCAAGTAGGCATGAAAATTGAGCTAAGAGAGTAGTATGAAATGAGCTGAGGTACTAAGTCTGAGGTAGGTCTCCTGCTACTGGCCTTCTACTTGGGCATGAGAAATGGCAAGCCTTCTCCTGGTCGTGCTCTTTGGTTTTAAGGCATGGTAAACAGATGTTAGCAAATACAAAACATGTTGGGAACTATGCAAAACTTGCAGCGTTTGTATACCTAGCTGATGGATACAGGCACAAAAACATTCATACAGCATCACTGAAAATCTCTGCAACTCTGACAAAGCTTCTGAGGCTTGTATATATACATGTCTGTGTAACTCTAAGCAACTCTATTTCTCCCATGTTAACCTTTGCGTCCGCTGATCCTCCCAGAGACAACCCTTGCCTTCCCATTTTCCCAGAAGTCCCAAAACTTTGGCTACCCATCCTCGTGGATTTTTCTCACCTGGACTTCGATTAGTTCCACTAGGGCAATGAGCAAAACAGGGTGATTCCCCGATGT
>BDUI01011196.1:7920-20216 GCA_002335545.1 Apodemus speciosus
CCCCCCATCCATCATCAAAGCATGTATCAATCTATCCATCCATATACCTATGACCTATTTTTATAGTTGAAAGAACATATTTTTGCTCTCCATTTGTTAGTTCATTGAGAATTCCGTATATGTTTTGATTGTATCCACCTCCCCTCCCGGCTCTTCCCAGATCCATGCCCCCTTCCCTTCCTACCTAATTTTGTGTCTTTTTTCCACATCAGGGCCAGTTTGTGCTTACCCAAATATTCTTGGACACATGAACTCCCACTGGAATGTTATTAACTTATCAGAACTCTTCCTTTCCCATCAGCTAAAAATTGCCAATAGCTCCTCAGCTAGGGACGGAACTTCACGCCCAAATCTCCTCTCCATGCTCAAATTTGTTTGAATTTATGTTTGACAGGTCTTGTACATGCTGTCACAACTGCTTGTGTGTTTGCATGCACAGCTGCCCTGTTCTATCCAGAAAATGGGTTCTCGTCCCAATAATGGTGTCAGGTGTAGGTTTTATCTTGTAGAACAGGCCTTCTCCAATAAAAAGAGGTTTGGTTCCCCCCTCTATCTGCGACACTGTTGCACCAGCGGGCATGTCTCGACAGCCCAGCCGTTATTGGAGCTCACAGAGTTCACAGCTCAGCATGACTGATGCTTACTTTTCTCCTTGGGCAGGATGCATAGGAATTTCCAACGCCGTCAAAGCTAGCCAGTAGAGATGTCGTTTCTAGGTGACTACCAGCTTGACAGCTCCAGGTCCTATCAAGATCTCWAACATTATAGACATCGCCACTGATCCTGGTTACCCTCCAGAATTTGGTAGCAAAATGTTATTAGTGAAAAATCTTTTAATTTTTCATTAAATTTTCCTTGTAAAATACAGTTCTGTCGTTTTCAGAAACATACTAAAGCCATTGCTATCATTCTTATTTTACATATATTATGATTACATCTACATACTTTAAATGCTTACAAATTATTGACTATCAAAACATCGTATTAATTTTCATTTTTAATACTTCATCAAATGAGGTACTAGATAGTGATCGCTTACATATCCCTTAGAAATAATGCATTTATATGTGCTGTTGTTTGGAAAAGGAGCCATACGTAGTGTTGGAGTTGCCACACAACTATTACATGTGTTGAATGTGGATGTGAAATGGTATAACTAGAACACCCCCTAGTGGCCACAGYCATAGACAYTCAACCAGGAATGGGGCAAAATCAGTTCCCTGTGTGACTAGAGCAAAACCAGAATGCTGCTCAAATACAGATGACAGGCTGTCCCATCAGAGACAGACAGGAAGCAATAGGTCCTAGAAAATACAAAAAATATCTCACTCCTGGGGCAATTCAGAATTATACTTTGAAAAGTACATGGAGGTACCAGTGTTCCTTAAAAGCACAACTCTGATAAATACCAACCTCCAGGGAACTCTGAGCAGGTCTATAACAGATTAAAAAGTGATGCCTGAAAGAAAAGGAAGAAAAGGCCAGGGAAAGAGCAGCCATAGCTAATATGTTTTGAGAGGTAGTACAATCTGATATTTTATATTTATGAACTTTGGAGTCAGACTGCCTGGGCTTGATGCTAGATTGGCCAATGGCTAGCTATCTGGCAACCTTCCAGCCATCCCCATACTTTTGTGAAGAACCTGCATTGTAGAGTACCAGTAATGATATAAGAATTGCGGGGTTGGCAAGATGGCTCAAGGAGTAAAAAGGAGCTTGCCTCCAAGCTCAATGACCTGAGTTCAATCCTTGGATCCCACAAGGTGATAGGAAAGAATCAACTTACTTTCTTACCCCTGTCTCTTTTTATCCCTCTCTCTCACACACACACATTTAAATAAATAAGTAAAAATCTTTTAAAAATTAACATATTTTCTTTGAACAGTTTTTGGCACAAAGTGGAGGTTTTATACAGCCAGTCATGACTATTATAATATTTCCCTCAGCAACATTCACCACTGTGTACAGTTTCTATTTATAAACACTTCAATGTTTTATTTACTTTTATTATTTTATGGTCTGACTTTTCTTCCCTAGATCTCATGCCAGTAAAAACCAGTCTATTTTGTGCACTAGTTATCGTTTCATTGCCTAAAGAGGTCTCTGGCACACAGAAGGTGCTCAGTAAATATTTGAATATTAAATATCCAAGGTAAGTGTACACACTAATGTATAAATAAAGTGATAATTCAATCAATGGCCAAAGAAATGGAAATTAATAACAGAATTTCATTTTAAAGTTGCCATGGTTATAGCTCAACACTAGAAATAAGTCGAAGTGTCAATCATCAGTGGGAGGGATGCAGCTCAGGCACAGAGAACTTGCCAGGAATGCATATGGAAAGCCCTGTGTTTGCTTTCCAACACCATAAAAATGCCAATCATCCTTGCTAAATAATTGAATAGAATCACTTAAGCTAGAGGCTAAGCTGAAGATGAATTGAGATGCCCCACTGCAGATAAAGGAACCAAACCCCAGAAAGGCAGGCAACCCCTCCCACCAGAGTTAAGCATGCTTACACCTTCCTAGCCAGAAGCCTAAGAAAGGAAGAGAGACAGGTATACTTCTTATCAACGTGACCCAGATTCTATGTAAGGAAACTAACCACTGCCATGTTCTCCTAAATTCTCTCCTTCTTCTGTAGCAAGGAGCAAATAGAAAGTGCAGAGAAAGAGGTTGAAACCCTGACCTTAGAACTAAGATAAAAATTATTCTGCTGTGTCTGGAATTCAGCTATGTTTCCCTTTCCACCGCACAAGTTCAGTAATTTTCAGGTCACATTTTAATGATTCTATAATCTTAGTTAAATAATACTCCCAGACATTATAGATTTCTGACTGACTAGATCCAAGTAATAATTGCAGTAAAATGTTGTCCTCTAAAATGAATAATAAAAATAATAACATCATGAAATATTAATTAAGCATTTACTACATGCTAGTCATCATTCTAAAGTTTTTGTAAATTGAATTATTTAAATCTTATTGGGACTCAGAGAAGTCAAGGCATATATCCAAATAGTATAGTTAGTAAACAATAATCATGAACTCCAGCCAATGCTGCTTCATGACAAAAGCCTGTAGAGCACTAACTCCTTTAAACTGCCACCAATCTCAATATAAGGTAAACTACCTCACAGCTCTCCTTTACCTAGGTTATTTTTCTGTGTGAATAGCTGCATGTTGCGTCCACACTCTTAWCAAATTTTACTACCTAATGCAATATAGTCCCAGACACTGCTGTAAATTAGGAAAGTCTACAAATTAAGAAGCGTGACAAACTAGAATATATTTTACAAAGGTAAATACTGGAATCAAACGCTGCTAAACAGTGTACAGGACAAGAAGACAACAAAGTAGGTCTAGTCTAGAAGTCTGTGCTTGCCTGTGACAGGCCAAGCAATTGTGATTTGAAATTTTATGCTCAAATTATAGATCTTAAAGTTCATTTCAAACAATAATTTTAATCACATTGTTTAGAAATTAAGCACCCTACTTCTGGAAGCATTCCATCAAAGACTATGAGGGGCGTTAGAGAAGACCAAGTTCTATATTAGGTAAGAGGTATGTCTCCCTCAGAGCTCCAAAACCTACCCCTCATTTCATTGCCCTGCTCAGTGCTGAGTGAGAAAGATTAAAAATAAATTCCTCAAAACATTTTTTGTATTTATTTTAGAAGACTACATTTTTATTTTGAGATGGCATTCCATTCAACTTAAACACATTTAACATGGTTATAATTATTCTAGCTATTGTTTGATTATTTGTTTATTAACTTTATTCAGGAAAATAAAAAGCAAGTGACATTACTTGGTAAGAAATTTACACATTATTTTTGTTACCATCTATATAGTCCAAAGTATAATAACCAGTAGACGAGATTTAAAGATGTCCATGCAGGCTTTAAACATGTGTAACCATTTAAGAATCAATAGTAACATCGTACATCCCCTGAGGATAATATGTATCACAGGTTATATATCTACCACTCATTTAATTCTTACAACTGGGTTAATGATTGCATTCCCCACAGGGACATAGTACTTGCTTAATAAGCCCAAGGACCACATGACTGGCATCTTTCATGGAGTAAGAATTGAAATCTAGGCCACTGGTCTCTGGGAGTAATTTTAATTTAAAAAATCATAAAATATAAAAACTAAAAATGCTAAATATGTTCTTTCATGCTCAGAAATCTGAAACAAAACAGCAAATATATGATTACTAGAAAGGCAATAGTCAATAAACAGTAGATAGTGGGAATGAATCCAGGTGCTATCAAGAGAGTATGAACTTCACATGTGTAAAAAATGAAGGACTCCAACATCAGGTAATAACAGAGTAGGGTGAAGGAAGAATCAGCCTCAGTGTGTTCTAAGTGGAGGAGGAAAGAAAGCTTTAGTAAACACCATAGAGTCACAGTCAAGAACTCTGAAATAATACACTTTAAAGTGGGCTCTGTAATCCAGGTAGCAAGCAGATGCTGAACTTTTGTTCACTAGGAGAAAGAAGAAGCCCCTACATTTTGGGGTCTCTAGGCTTCAAGGGCTTCTCCTCATTGTCAGATAAATAAACAACTATCCTGAGTCTCCACAAGGTGAGAAACAGATTGGGACCTGAATGCAGACCTGGGTAGATCTCTGGGTTAGAAAATTCATGCTGCATTACACAAGGAAGCAGGGGAGCTAACATCCTAGAAATGGACTTAATATCTAAGAAGAAGACAAGACTAGCTGTGTGTAAACATGAGCAAGGTGGTTGAAGAGAAGAACCAACAGGGCTAGAGTAATCAGACTCAGCGCCAGACACCACTCGTCCAGAAAAGACTATTCTGATTTGACTGCCTTCTACACTCTTAGAGTGGCAGAGGAACATAGCCATTGCTTRAGCATTTCTCAGCAGGCCTTCATTTACAAACCTCTAGTCAAAACAATCCTAAGGAAACACTAGAGATGAAAAGAGATTATTATCATAGAAACCATCAGAATTTAGGTGATCACTAGGGAATATTTTGAAAAATTATGTWMCAATAGATTTAAAAATCTAGAAAAAATTGTTACCTTTTCAAAACATGACATACCAAAAATGAATAAAATTTGAACCAAAGGTACATAACAGTCTAAGATATATAATGACCAATGAGAATGAAGCAATAATATCCTCCCTACAAATCATACACAAGGATCAGATGGATTCACTGTTCAATTCTGACACATCTCAAAGAACTAGCACCAAGAGTTCTCCAACTATTCTGCAGAATAAAAAAGAAGGATTTCCTATCTCATTTTATAAAGATAATGTTACCCTGATAACTAAGCCAGATAAGGATATACCAAAGCAAAAGAAAACTATAGGCAAATATCCTTGGTGGACAATATAGAAAATTCTCAACAAAATACTTGAAAATAAAACTCAACAACACTCAAAAAATACCACACTCAAAGAACAAGATRGTTTAATACCAGTTATACAAGGATAATTCAACATATGCAAACCAATAAATTTAATGAAGCAAATTGATGCTTTAAAAACAAAAACTATAAAATCATTTTAATAAACCCAGAAAAAAAACTGTGACAAAATTCAGTAGTGCTTCACTAGAATAGCACCAAAGAAACTAAAAACAGAAACAACATTCCTTGGATCTGGAGCAATGATGCAGATTTAAGAGAATTTGCTGCTTTTATAGAAGAGCTGGTTCAGTTTTCAGCACCAGTGGCAGCTCCTAAGAATCTCTTCAGCTTCAAGAGATCCATGACCTTTTCTTGTCTTTACAAGAACCTTTGGTGCATACACACACACAAACAAACACGCACACACACACATGTCTTCACACAAATGCTTAAAAATAAGTAAATATTTTTTAAAGTAAAAAATATAATAAACACTATCAACATAATAAGTATATTTAATAAGCCAATAGTCAATATTTCACTGAATAGGGAAAAAACTGAAAGCATTTCATCCAAAAGCAGGAATAAGAGAAGGGTTTATGGTCTCACTACTCTTGCTCAATACAGTGCTTGAAATCTTGCCTTAGCGAAGAAGAAGAAGAAGAAGAAGAAGAAGAAGAAGAAGAAGAAGAAGAAGAGGAGGAGGAGGAGGAGGAGGAGGAGGAGGAGGAGGAGGACGAGGACGAGGACGAGGACGAGGACGAGGACGAGGACGAGGACGAGGACGAGGAGGAAAGAGATATGAATGCAATTAAAAAGTAAAAAGTAAAAATATCTTGTTTGCAAGTGATGTGTCCCACACATAAAAGAACCTAAAGAATRTACCAGAAAATGTTTAGATACCACAAATATTTTTACCATGTTAGCAGGATGTGAAACTATGTTTTAAAATCTGTAGCTTTTCTATACAACCACAAAATCACTAAAAACAAAAGTTAAAAATCAATCCATTAAAGAATACCTATTCATAAAATTTGAGATGACATTGAGAGATAAAAGGCCCTCCCTTCCCTTCCATGTTTGTGGATCAGCAGAATTAATGTAATAAAGTGGACATATCTTTAAAAGTTATATATAGATTCAATATAATACTTATAAAAATTCTAATGGCATTCTTTACAAATGTAGAAAAACTATGCAAAAACTCATATGAAAATACAAATATCCTCAATAGTCAAAATAATTAATTGAGCAAAAAGAGTATGCCAGAGATGTCACAATACATGGTTCCAAACTATATTACAGAGACATAGTAACACAAACAGTATGGCACTGACACAAAAACCAAACCCAAAGAATAGAATTGMAGATCTCACAACAAGCCCAAAGAGCTACATCCATCCAATTCTTACTAAGCACACTAAATACATACTTTGGGATAAAAGACAGTGTCTTTAACAAACAGTTCTGGGAAAACTCAATATCAACAGGTTGAAGACAGAAGCCTTTCACTATGTACAAAAATCAMCTTGGAATGGACTAAATACTTTAAGACAGGGGAAACATGCAAAACATAAGCCTAAGCAAGAATATTCTGAATAGGATTCCCAAAACAAGTACTGACAAATTGGATTGCATCACATTTTAAAGTTTCCACACAAAAAAAGAAGGGGTGGAAAGATTGTAAAAGCCAGAGACTTAGGAATTTTGTGGTGAGATTGCATCTCTTAGTACTGTCAAAAGCTATACCTATACAACCAACATAACTGCCTAGGCATGAGTTGAACAAGGACAACGATATACACGTCAAAATGGACAGAGGTATGAGTGTGGGGAGCCCATGTGGCCTCAACCTTACACTGAGTAGCTGGCAACTAAGGAATGCTGAGAACAAGGGGAATAATTTTTCCAGGAAAGAGCACACCATATGGTCCACCTGCAGCCTTTCTGCATATGCATCCAAAAGAATCTAAGGCAGCTTTTACCAAAGAGATATTTGCATATGGATGTTTATCACTGCTCTGGTCTTAAGAACCAGGTCTAGGTGTTCAATAATGGGTAAGTATGCAAAGAAAATGTGATAGAAACACACATACAGTGGTGTTTTATTCATATATAAAGAAGAATTAGATTGTCATCTGTAGGAAAATAAATGTAATCAGAGTGCATCATGATAAGCAAAATAAGCTAGATTTATAAAGAGAAATATTGTACACTTATTCTCACATGTAAACTTTAGAGGAAAAAAGACATAAAAGTAAAGGTGTGTTATTGCTACTGTGTAACAGGTGAAGGGAAGGGATAGTACAGGGAGAAGCGTTGCGAGGACAAATATAATCAAGGTATGTTAAAATATGTATGAAAATGTCCTTATGAAATTCATTAGTTTGAACAATTACTATATGCTATTTAAAAATCAACCATCCTTTCTCAATCAAACAGGCAAGAAAAGGAAAGGAAATGTGTCAGTTAAGAGCAAAAGTTTCCTAAGTTGATAAAGAATTTCTACTCATAAAAGTGTTATGCTTAATTATAAAGCATTAGAGGCATTCTCACTAMTACCAGGAACAAGCATTGCAACTATTCAAAATCATAAATAATTTATGAATGCAAGGAAGATAAAAGGGCAGATGGTGAGAAGCAGGAGATAAAGTGTCATTGTGGTATACGCTTCTGCCTAGAAGAGAATGAAATGTGAACTACCCATGTAAGTGAGAGTTAAAGAGGCGCTGATAAAAGACTAATGGCTTTCCCATTTGCCAGCAAAAAGAGACTTAGAACTCTTAGTTACAGCTCTGACACTGACTCACAMTGTCCATCCCCTTTTGAGACTCAATCTCCTTATCTTTAATGAATCCCTCTCCAGCTATGATACTGTCTCCTTTGTGTGCTGGCATTATCCATACCCAACCAGGTCCCTTTATGATTCAGTGTGTAAGAATGGAGGGCTGGAGTCATCTGGGGTGGGGTGGTTTCCTTGCTCCGTCACTAGGACACAAAGGCTATCTTTATAAAGGTTCTGGACTCTCCCACATTTTCTTAATAGAAATGATCAGCTCCATTGTTAACTACATGGCACAACTATCAAAGGATTAGTATTATAGGGTGATGCAGAAGATTCAAGAGAGACAGGTCACTGTGGAGAATGAGAAGCCCTGAGAATGGTTTAATAGGATTCTTATTTTCTTTTATAGTGGTGCATGTCTTTTCTTTTCAAAGGAGCTCTACCCTTCCCTGGAATGGACACTAATCAATGACAAGTATTATTCTTTTCCAGAATAACAGCAAAGCTGAATCTAAGCCAGACAATGGCATGTGCTTTCCAGTACTTTTGTACAATAAAAGAATAAATTTGGCGGCCTTAATTTGCTTAAGCTGGTCAAATACCTCAGACTGAGTAACTTTATAAAGAATACAAATTTACTTTCCCATATCTSTAGAGAATAGAAAGTCCAGCATCAGTATGCCAGCAGGTTCCATGTCTGGAGAGWACTGGTCTCTAYCCACAAAGCAATGCACTGTTGTTGAATCTTCAGATGCCCTGATGCATCTTTATGTGGCAGAAGATCATAAAAGGATTAATACTGTCCGCTCCCAGCAATGGGGACRGAAGGACCAAGTTCTCCAAAGCCTCTCTTATCAAAGGCAGTCTCACTTAGAACCCTTAACCCTCATACAGTCTCTTTGCTCAGCGCTCTCCCTCTTCAAGGCAACGGCACTCAGTGGACAGAGGGCTTCCCTAGCATGCACTTAGTCCTGGTTTCAATCCCCAGCACCAAATACGAGTAGCAGCAGTACATGCCTGTAAGTCCAGCACTTGGGAGTTAGTGACAGAAGAAGCATAAGTTCAAGGTTGCCCTTGACTTCTTTCTTATAGGGCTTGAGATCAGCCATACAATCACCTTGGGGATGTTAAAAACCTAAATTCCAATATGAGAATTTTGAAGTGACACAGATTCAARCAACAGCATTTCTGCTGCTGCAGTTGGTCTCCAGGCTATCACTGGCTTCCCTATTTCTTATTATTTCAGATCCCCTCCCCCCACATCCATCACACCTGCTTGTTATTATTGTTTACTAGTATAGTGTCCCTAATTGTCATCACTGAGGGGTCTGAACCTCTGGTTACTGTGTCACTGTCCAGTAACAAGCTATTGTTGTAATTGTCCTTTCAAAGTTAAGACTGAGTTGGGAGCTCTATGCAATGAGTGCTCTGTGATTTCATTTCAATTCCTCCTGTYTTCCTTACACAGCATCCATCCTTGTGGGACCAGGGTTAACTATTCCACACCATAGTTACTTTGTTATACTGACAAGAGGTAACAAAACTATCAGACAGTAACTCTGGCCTAAGATAGAACCCTRTCTTAGCTTCAGATGGAAGCGATGTTCCCAATTCAGGACCTGCTAATCCTAAGGTGACTGGGACAAGAAACTCAAATTCTCCAAGTAAGTCACTAAGTGTGACAATGAAAGGCACACTCTTAATTTTGCCCCTGGCTACAGAATCATATAATGATGGCATTTATGAACTGAAATGATTGAGGAAAATATCTAACTGTAACTAACATACAGTGCCAAGTCTGATAACTTGGCCTTGATCTTGAAAAGACACCAGCATGTTCCAAATCACTGGATCTTAAAAATCACCAATATCRCAGATTCTTGGATGTTGGTTGGTAGAAATTTACCTTCAACTCTAGAATTTGCTTCCTGTTCATCAAGTCCAAATAACATGATCAGCAATGCAGGAAATCAGTGTAATGCCCTCCAGAATGCAGAGAACCCATGTCACTCTTCACTAGATTGTAGCAGAAAGCAGAAGACCACATGAATGTTCATGAATTTGTAAACTAGGGTCCATTCAAATGAATGGAAACTTCACTGGGTGCCCTTTCCCTGAAAGGCATTAAAGGAATGGATCTTTTGTATCCAAATCACATTTAATAAAATCTCAGAACTATATGTCTTACTATACATTGGTATATACATAGGAATAATTGGCATGCATATTATCATACATAAAAAACATATTTAACAGGGAAATAAACATTTTTGTAATGTTGTTTATGTCTCATATGATTCTTTTCTCTCCGTTTTTCATAGCTTKTCCCCATTCACTATTTGAATCTCTGCTTATTTAATTTCCTTGAAAATCCAGATGATTACAGTTGATTATTTTTTGTTTCCTAGAGTAAATATATAAAAAAATAAAAACTATGTTTTCATCCATTGTTTGCATTACACGTCCCCAATCCTTTCTACTACAGAATGTTTATATGACTTTCRTTCCATAGTATTTTCCTGCATACTAATATCTTAGTGTAAATCCAATATTTGTTCTAGATTAGAATGGGTTCCTGAATCTTCTCAGTCTAGTCCTGATTYACCCAAGCATCATTTACATGCCGACCAGCACTACTGCCCCAAAGTGAGTCTTACGGTAGATATTCTCTCTTCCCGCTGCCTCTACAATTGGGTCGGGCCACATGGAGCTGTTCTACAAACAGTTACAGTCTAGGAAACTGAACTTAGAATTTTATTTCTAAATGTGTTGAAAATCTTTCATTATCAYCTACTTTTTGTTATCTCCCATACTATGGAAACATCCCTTTATTCAGACCATTTTACCATATCATATAAAATCTGCTTTAAATAGTGACATTTTTCTTGAACTTAGTACACACGGGAGTATATACTGTTCTTTCTGGTCCATAGCTGCAATACTCATGATTTGCATGGATTCTACTGCATAGGAAGCTAGGTCAGACAAACATAATATAGTATTTGGTCATAAAATGTGTTTTCCGTCCACTCCAACACAAGTAAAGCTGCTTTCACTCCCCCTTAGTTTGCATCTTTGCTCCTCTGCTTCTGAAGCGCCAATGGACTCTTCAACACCATCTCTACCCACTGCGCTCTCCCAGCCCACTGTGCCCATGAGCAGCAGCACTGGTGCCCTTGGCATCCTTCACTCAGAGCTTGCACTCTGGAGATCAAGCGTCTCTAGTTTTGGCATTAATGAAGTTTACTTTTCTTGGTTTATCATTATTATTTTGATGTATTTCAGTAAGTGCTATTAGGCAGAGACAAATGTGCACGTCGCCACTCTTCCTATTTCATCATTAGAAACAAACAAAAAGGCTTTCTCATTTTTAAAAAGTAAAATCCATTTTAAAAAGCTATGTGGCACCAATTCCAATACCAGGAAATGATTTTTTTCTACTGGAGAATTTAATTTGTTTCTCCCTCTAAATACAGTGAGATTCTTGAAGTTTATTATTCTTCATTGTTATTTTTCTTTTTAACTTTTAGGTCACCATAAAAAGTCATGGGTTTTATTTGGGCACTTTCACACATATGTGTCATTAGACTCTGTTGGCAGTCATCTCTCTCTCCCACTGCCATCCCCTGTGTGTCATGACCCCACRGGTGGTTCATCCTTCTCCCAGTTAGTTCCTCTTTCCAACTTTTTTCTTTCCATCATTTGTATCCATTACCATCCTCTCCCCTCTCCTTAAGATCTCGTCCCTTCTCATGGTTCTATTTTTAGTTTCTTGACCTACGCATATAATTTTAAGTATCACATGCACACACACAATTTTACATCTGGGTTCTGTATCTATGAGAAAAGATGCAGTATTTGTCTTTGTCATTATGAAGCTTGTATGTCAGGAGCCATAATGGGACAAGCTAATATACTAGTAGATGTTCATCCTGAAATGCCTGTCTTGGATTATTATATAATCTTCCACAGGTGAGGCCCCATTCAGCAAGGCTGTGGGGGACTATTTCTAGGAAAGATTTCCTGCTATTTATATGCTTTTCCTGTTATTATTATTATACACTTATAATAATCAATAGTAATAGCACACCCCTTTGGAGCAGATCTCTGCAGATCCA
>BDUI01011197.1:3060-17239 GCA_002335545.1 Apodemus speciosus
TTTTTTTTCTTTTACCAGTTTCTGGTTATTAGATTTGAATTCCTTCCAGCAGAGTGGTTCTCAAATCCAACCAGAAAAATAGAATAACAACTAGTCTGACTGAAATTCTAAAACACGTTTTCATATTGCTTGGGATGTGAAGGAAGAGAACTATCCTTGCATGGAAAGGGCCCTGCTTATGATCTGCTGCACCAACATATTTTCCATAGTGTAAAAATTGGCATGGATGTGAATGGAAGTCAGTAGTATTTTCATTTTCGTTCATGCTTTTTTTTCTATTTTCTATTTTATTTTATTCTGTGTATGAAGTGATTAACTTAGGACTCTTTCTATTTCAAGTTTTTAAGTACYAGGATGTCAAATATGCCCAGGTAAAAACTTGTTTTCAGCAGCATTGTACAGAGTCTTTTCTTGTGTAAGCCATCAAAACTATGAACACAACAGTTTGCAAGCTAATATTAAGTTGTATCTTCTCTAGAGTGAGTAACCTAAACTATAAGAACTACAGTAGGAAATACATCATATTAAGGAAAAAAAACTAGATAGTTCAAGATCAATTACTGACTTAATATATTTAATTTTATGTGTCAAGTATATAATCATAAATGTTTCTTTGGCCAAATGATTGGGATAACTTCTAACACACATCAAAATAATATGGTTTGTAATTTTATTAGTATCTATCCAGTGATACAAAATAAAAGGAGATATGCCAAAACAAAAATGAACACTTCAGTTGCAACTAGTATAATACTGTCAGTAGAACCCTCAAGACCAGGAATGAACATGAAACACAATTTTTGAGAAAAAAAAAAAGAAGAATCTTAAGATATACTAAGTCAAAATAGCAGCATTACATTTTTAAATTTTTATTAGATATATTCTTTATTTACATTTCAAATGTTGTCCCCTTTCCTGGTTTACCCCCCGAAGATCCCATAACCCAATTCCCCTCCCCTGTTCCCCAATCAACCTACTCCTGCTTCTCCATCCTGGTATTCCCCTACACTGTGGCATTAAGCCTTCCAAGGACCAGGGCCCTTTCCTCCCTTTGTTGTCCAACAAGGTCTTCCTCTGCTGCCTGTGTGTGTAGAGCCATGGGTAACTCCATGTGTACTCTTTAGTTTATGGTTTAGTCCCTTGGAGCTCTGGGTATACTGGGTGGCTCATATTGTTCCTATGGTGAGCAGTATTACTTTAAAACATCAATTTTTTTTTTGTTTCTTGATCATGTTAGATGGAAATTTATCCTGTATATAAAACAAATTTAATACAACTCAGAAAAAAATCACTTTGAACATAAAATCTTCTCATCTGCCTGTCTTAACAAAATTATCAGTACCATTTAAGAAAACATGAAYAAAGATATAGAAAGCAAGTGTACTACTTTCCACATATAAAAAATTGACAGAGTTTTGGTCATAATTTAATTATAAAATGATTCACTATATTATAGATATAAGAAAGAAGATATTTATAGTTTTAGAATTTGGTAACATATAAAAACACAATTTCATGCAGGTCCCTTACACTTATGAATGTATTCAAGGAGGATTCAAACAGTTTGTTTTTCTACAGCTGGAATGATGCCTTACTTTATGTAGGCATCTAAATCTAAAATATAGATTTCCCTCTACAAAAAAGGAATGTTTTGTAATAGCCAGAGGTATGTCATATCTTTTTGGCAAATATCTAGCATACTTGTTGCTATTCTCAATATTCAGACTCTGTAAGCTCATGATACTATTCCTACTCGATATTACAATTCTAATGAGTTGCTACATAGCTTTCTTTACATTTCTCTTTGGGAGATAAGACTCAGAAAACAATGTGAAACAATATTTTCAATGAGCTATTCTTTCCTTAGAAAGCATCTTCAATAAATGGTGCTTGTCTAACTGGTTGTCTATAAGTAGAAAAATTAAAATAGACTCATATTTGTCTCCTTGCACAAAGCTAAAGTCCAAGTGGATCAAGGAACTAAACATAAAACCAGATACACTAAATCTAATGGAAGAGAAATTGGGAAAGAGTCTTGAACTCATTGGCACAGAGGGAAACTTCCTAAATGGAACCACAATGGCTCAGGCTTGGAAAGCTTCTGTAAGGCAAAGGGCATGGTCAATAAGACAAATCGGCAACCTACAGAACGGGNCATAAAACCAGATACACTAAATCTAATGGAAGAGAAATTGGGAAAGAGTCTTGAACTCATTGGCACAGAGGGAAACTTCCTAAATGGAACCACAATGGCTCAGGCTTGGAAAGCTTCTGTAAGGCAAAGGGCATGGTCAATAAGACAAATCGGCAACCTACAGAACGGGAAAAAAATCTTCACCAACCCAATATGTGATACAACGCTAATATCTAACCTTTATAAACTCAAGAAGCTAGTCACCAAATAAAACCCAAACAAACCAATTTAAAAAAAATGGGGTATAGAACTAAACTGAGATTTCACAACTGAGGAATCTCAAATGGCTGAGAAGCATCTTAAAAAATGTACAAAGTCCTTAGAGAAATGCAAATCAAAATGACCCTGAGATTCCACCTTACACCAATCAGAATGGCCAAGATCAAAACCTCAGGTGGCAACACATGTTGGAGAGGATGTAGAAAAAAGAGGAACACTCCTCCTTTGCTGGTGGGATTTCAAGTGGTACAACCACTCTGAAAATCAATCAGGAGGTTCCTCAGAAAATTGGAAATAGATCTTCCTAAAGACCCAACTATACCACTCTTGGGAATACATCCAAAAGATACCCCACCATGCCACAGGAGCACATGTTCTACTATGTTCATAGAAGCCTTATTTGTGATAGCCAGAAGCTGGAAACAACCTAGATRTCCCATCACAGAAGAATAGATTCAGAAAATGTGGTTCATTTACACAATTGAATACTACTCAGCTATTAAGAACTAGGATATCCCGAGTTTTKCAGGCAAATGGATGGAAGTACAAAATATTATCCTGAGTGAGGTAACTCAGACCAGACATACATGGAGTATACTCACTAATAAGTGGATACTAGCCACAAAAAATGTACAGAATACCCAAGATACAGTTCTCAAAACTCAAAAAGGTTAAAAAAAAAAAAACCCGAAGTACCCTAGTGTGGACACCTCAGTCCCACTTGGGAGGGAGAAGAAAGCAATCACAACTGGGGAGGGAGKGACCTGGGAGGGAAAGTAAACAGGGTGGGGGAGAGGGAGGAAAGTGGAGAGAAGAGAGGGAGGGAGAGAGGATCCTGACCTGACATTAGGGGAGGAAAAAGAACTGAAGCCAGAGGGCCAGTAGAAATAATCATGGGGGCCCCAATGGAGGAACTGGATGATGATCCAGAGGAGCTGAAGGGATTTACAGCCCCATGGGAAGAACAATGATTTCGGCCACCCAGACGCCCCAAGACTTCCAGCGACTGAACCATCAACCAAGGGGGCACACATGGTTCCAGCCAAAAATGTGGCAAAGGAAGGCCTTGTTGGGCATCAGTGGGAGGAATTGGTCCTTGGTCAGGTAAAGGTTCAACAGAGGCTTGAACAAAGGGAAACCTAGGGAGGAGCGAGGAGGGAGTGTGTTGGGTGGAGAGGAATACACATGGAGGCAAGGGGAAAGAGGAAGGTGGAAGGGTTGGGAATCTTGGGGGAAGGRGGAATATAAGGAAAGGTTTTAACCATTGGCAATGTAAATGAAGACGATATTCTATTAAAAAATTAAATTAAAAAAGGAAAGAAAGAAAGAATGAATGAACCATGCATCTTTTTTCTTCAACTTGTATTCAAGAAACTGTGGCATTTTACAATGAAACATGCAAGTGAATCAATTATGAATCTATCATTGCCTTCTGCAAAGGTACCTTCGTTTGAACAATACCCATATATTAGTAGTCTTGGACCTTTGATCAGTTTTGTACTTTGATTAATTTTGAAAGTAAAAATAACAACTGTATTTCCTTTACAAACAAAAAAGTCCAGCTAAATCTATAATGAAAGTTGAGAGAAATAACAAGATCTATTTTATGTCATTTTAATTCAAGGAACCTTTTCCTCATATAAGAGTATAATTTGGGAAGTCTAAATTTAGTACTAGAAATTATCCTTCCACATTATATATGAATATAAACATAGACATTTCAACTTTCAAATGGTGTTGAAATCTAAGAGATAACATGCTAACATAAAAAAGTATAAAAATTCCTTGGTCAAAATCACTTTCTAATAATTCTCTTGGCATTGAGGAGTCTAATAGTAATGTTTCTATGGCAAAGACAAAAACATTATGATGAAGAAAACTCACAGAAAAAAATCATTTAGAGATTAAAATCAGTAATGGGGTAGGAAAGGAATGGAGGCAGGAGCAAGAACCCACAGGCTCACATTCTAAACCAATATGAAAATACTGATTTTAAGCACAAATATCTGCCTTAGTCAATGTTCTATGTCTTTGAATAGACAACATGAACAAAGCAGCACTCATAATAGAAGTCATTTAGTTGAAGTTTACTTACAGTTTCAGAAGTTTAGTTCAGTATTAGCAGGTAGACTTGCTGGTATTTTCAAGATCTATATCTTGATCCACAAACAGTGGGAGGAAAGATAGGCTGGACCTTGGTTGGATTCTGAAACTTCAAGGCCTACTCTCAGTGTCATACTTCTGCCAAGAAGACCAAAATTACTCTACTAAGAATATGAATATGAAGCATTTAAATATATCAGCCTATGAAAGCCATTCTTATTCAAACCACCAGAGCAAATTATATGCAAAATTCTAAGAATAAGAGAAAACCTGGGTGAAATATAAAGATATACCTAATGTAAACAAAGATTTATTTTCAATTCTTTACATATTGTCATAATGCTAATAATGCATAAGTGTGGGTATTTATACTTTAGGTTAACTCTAGTTAAAAAGTGCTTAGATTGTGACAAATACTTTACTTAAATATAAATAAGAATATTAATTTAATTATACATTAGCCACTCCATTATTCACATTATATGTACATATATAATAATATGTTCTAAATTAAACATTTTGATAAATACTGTGGTAAATTTCATTTTKTTTCATGTTATAAGCCATCTAATTATTGGCTTATATATAGTTTAGACATAGTTTATGTCAAGTTGTTTTTCTCAGGTAAAAATTTGTAGATTGTGGCCTTATCATTATAGATAAGCAAATGATCCAAACCTTTCTAACAGAATTAGACATAGGGGAAGAACAGAAAGAAAGTTGCCAGGCATGACCTCAGATGAGTCACAGAAAAAGGGAGACAAGCGGTGCATTTATAGTTGTAAGCTTTGACTATTGAACATAGGATTCAGTGTGAGAAATGGAGGGCAGGATAATGGCTTATGATGACTCTGAGAACAGCATTTACTGCTTCAAGGAAGTAATTTCTTCCATATTGTAGYTTGTATTTTTATAAAATATTAATGAATGTTGGGGTCTTAATTGTATTTCCTGTTGCTGTGATTAAATACTCTGACAAAACCAACCTTATAGAGAAAATGTTTATTTAGCTTACAATTCCAAGTTATGCTCTATCATTGGAAAGCAAAAGCAACAGGAATTTGAAGCATCTAATCACATTTCATCCACAGTCAAGGAAAAGGAGCAATGAATTACTGAAAGCTTCTAGTGTGGAGCTCATTTTCTCTACTCATAGACCAAGGCTGGTACCCTGTCAAGAGAACAGTACAGCCCCAAGTGTGTGCATCTAAACACCAGTCAAGATAATTACTGACACACAGGCTCCTGAGTTATGTTAATTCAGACAACCCTTTAATGAAACTCTCTTTTCTAGAGATTTTATGTTTTGTAAAGAAGATAAACAAATCTATTCATGATAACCCCACCACTTGCYGTTTAACTTGTGAACATATTCCTGAAAACCATAACCTTCCACCTATGGTGTTATATGAACAGGACTATGTTATAGTGTATAATACATCACATGAAATTTAAATGTATGTGTGGTCTTTAAAAATACCAAAAGATTAAGAGCCCAAAGTGTCTTAACTATATGCTCCTATAAAATAAAAAGTTATATATTTCTAAACTATGGTTGCAGGGAATGAAGATTTTTAATTCAAAGTGAAAGAAACATAGTATAGTGAAAAGAGTTATACCAAAGCCCACCAAAAATCCAGCAGGGATAAAACCAAATCCTGCAGCTTTATTCCAGCAATTGAAGTTCAAATTGCAATTTGATGGATAAGAAATGGCTTGGATAACTCCACAATGCCAACTCTGGCACATGAAGTGCACCCGATACTTTTAATGAATTGAAAGTAGATTCTTCTTTCTCCTGCAATACATCCTAACCAGTATTCCCTTCTTTCACTCCTGCCAGATCCTTCCTTTTCCCCTGATCTATTCTCTCCAGAAAAGAACAAGTATCCAAGRGACAACARCCAGACACAATAAAATAGGATTTAGTAAGGCAATACAAATGCCCTTATATTGAGACTGGACAAATCAATAGGGAGAAGAAAGCCCTGGCATCAGTCAAAATAGTCAGAATTATACAAGATCTAACTGTTCCACAYAAACACCAAGCTAGCAATCATAGCATAGATGCAGATGGCATGGTATAGAACAATGAAGGCCCATTGATTGGCACTACTATATTTGTAAGCTTATATAAGACATTAYGCTTGATTCAGCAGGGTGTAGTCTATTGGTATCATCTTTCCTCTCTGACTCCTACAATTTTTCTTTCCCTGATTCTTTGGGATTCCTTAAACTCCAAGGAGAGAAACCCAATGTAAATCTCTAATTTAGACACCCTCTCTATAATATCTGGCTTTGGGTCTCTGTACACTATCCCATCTGGTGCTAGAGGATGCATTTCTGATAAGAATTTGACAAGATACAACCAGACTGAGCATAGCAGGATATTATTAATAATCATTATTTGGGGGGGGTATGCAGACATGTTTTGTTCTGTAGTGGAATTTTAAACTAGATTTGTGGCTGCTCTGGCAAGTGATTACAGATAAATAACTTTACAGTTTTATATGATCTAGCTAAAATGCAAACATATCCTCAATTACAGTATGATCTGGCTGGAATATAGACACTCCTTGGAGTACACATGTTTAATCCCTAACAATGATGGTAACATTAGTTTGTAGAAGGAAGAAGCCATGTTTGAAAGTTACATGTAATTGAGGGGAAGACAAAATGATGAAACAGAGAAAGATTTGACAATTTGTCAGAGTAAGTCAGAGATAGGATTCAGTGAACTAACACAAGCACAATACAGGAAAGAGAGGCAACTTAAAGCAGGGGGGATGTTTGTCAGAGTGGTGGTTGTGGTTGAGGTGGTTGTGTGGGGTGTGGGGGTTGGGATGTATGTATGTGATTGTGTGGACCTTTTACTGGGACAGTTTTAAAGAGACAGGTAACAGAGATAACAACTTAGACACAGGTGAAGACAGAGAAAGACAGAGAATCTGAAGGAGCCAGAATGTTAGAGTAAATGTCACAGTTAGTATAAAGCCAGTCAGAGCATTTCAGTCAGAAACCAAGAAAAGATTGACTGATTCAGTCACCTTGAAAGAACAGATTGTATTGAGGCTAAAAGCTTCCAGACCTCACCTTAGGAATAGTTAAAAGAAGAAAACCCTCTGGGCTCAGCAAAGCTATGCATTCAYTCAGCTTGGGTATGGCTTTCATGTCATCACTTCATTTGAAGAAATAAAAGTAACATTTCTGGGTTCTACTGTAGTACTGTCTACCCAGTCTCTAATTTCTGGCCATCAAAACAATGTAAGGCATGGGGTGGCTCGCATGAAGTGGGCTTCAAGCTAAAGCAGACATTCACTGGACACTATCACAAGTTCTAAGACACCATTACCCCAGCATATCTCACATGAAAGGCATATTTTAGGTTGAATGTTTTGTGTCAGGATTGGCATCCAGGTTTCTTTTTTTAATCTTCAGAATATGTTCCTATACTGAAGAGACTAGAATGTAAGAATGAAGGTCTCTTGCAGTCAAAACCTCAACCTCTCTGTGTCCAATGACCTGTATGGATACTGGCTGACAGTTTTAAAAGAGTGACTCTGTACTAGACACATTTTTAAAGACTTATGTTACTGTCACTGTTCAGAACCCTTTTCATTGCATAAGTTGTACATTGTTAATTGGCAAGTGATGCATCACTCTACAGAAAGAGTTACTAGCCATAGTCCAACAGAAATTTAGTGTCTAGAACTCAGAAAANGCTTGATTCAGCAGGGTGTAGTCTATTGGTATCATCTTTCCTCTCTGACTCCTACAATTTTTCTTTCCCTGATTCTTTGGGATTCCTTAAACTCCAAGGAGAGAAACCCAATGTAAATCTCTAATTTAGACACCCTCTCTATAATATCTGGCTTTGGGTCTCTGTACACTATCCCATCTGGTGCTAGAGGATGCATTTCTGATAAGAATTTGACAAGATACAACCAGACTGAGCATAGCAGGATATTATTAATAATCATTATTTGGGGGGGGTATGCAGACATGTTTTGTTCTGTAGTGGAATTTTAAACTAGATTTGTGGCTGCTCTGGCAAGTGATTACAGATAAATAACTTTACAGTTTTATATGATCTAGCTAAAATGCAAACATATCCTCAATTACAGTATGATCTGGCTGGAATATAGACACTCCTTGGAGTACACATGTTTAATCCCTAACAATGATGGTAACATTAGTTTGTAGAAGGAAGAAGCCATGTTTGAAAGTTACATGTAATTGAGGGGAAGACAAAATGATGAAACAGAGAAAGATTTGACAATTTGTCAGAGTAAGTCAGAGATAGGATTCAGTGAACTAACACAAGCACAATACAGGAAAGAGAGGCAACTTAAAGCAGGGGGGATGTTTGTCAGAGTGGTGGTTGTGGTTGAGGTGGTTGTGTGGGGTGTGGGGGTTGGGATGTATGTATGTGATTGTGTGGACCTTTTACTGGGACAGTTTTAAAGAGACAGGTAACAGAGATAACAACTTAGACACAGGTGAAGACAGAGAAAGACAGAGAATCTGAAGGAGCCAGAATGTTAGAGTAAATGTCACAGTTAGTATAAAGCCAGTCAGAGCATTTCAGTCAGAAACCAAGAAAAGATTGACTGATTCAGTCACCTTGAAAGAACAGATTGTATTGAGGCTAAAAGCTTCCAGACCTCACCTTAGGAATAGTTAAAAGAAGAAAACCCTCTGGGCTCAGCAAAGCTATGCATTCAYTCAGCTTGGGTATGGCTTTCATGTCATCACTTCATTTGAAGAAATAAAAGTAACATTTCTGGGTTCTACTGTAGTACTGTCTACCCAGTCTCTAATTTCTGGCCATCAAAACAATGTAAGGCATGGGGTGGCTCGCATGAAGTGGGCTTCAAGCTAAAGCAGACATTCACTGGACACTATCACAAGTTCTAAGACACCATTACCCCAGCATATCTCACATGAAAGGCATATTTTAGGTTGAATGTTTTGTGTCAGGATTGGCATCCAGGTTTCTTTTTTTAATCTTCAGAATATGTTCCTATACTGAAGAGACTAGAATGTAAGAATGAAGGTCTCTTGCAGTCAAAACCTCAACCTCTCTGTGTCCAATGACCTGTATGGATACTGGCTGACAGTTTTAAAAGAGTGACTCTGTACTAGACACATTTTTAAAGACTTATGTTACTGTCACTGTTCAGAACCCTTTTCATTGCATAAGTTGTACATTGTTAATTGGCAAGTGATGCATCACTCTACAGAAAGAGTTACTAGCCATAGTCCAACAGAAATTTAGTGTCTAGAACTCAGAAAAWGATAAAACACTAYGCATCCAGAAAACAGGCAACAATTTTTAAATTGTTGCAAAGGAATAAGCAGAGTGTACTAAAACACAAAATAAAARTAGCTTTGAAACATTGGAAAACAAAAACCAAAACCAAATATGAAACAAAACAAAACAAAGCAACAACAACAAAAATAAAACCTTCTACATCCCTACCTTTGAAGAAAATCCAAATTAAAATTATTTTGAGATTTTAAGTTTGAGTTTAAGAGTTTGAGAATATCTAAACTCTCAAAACAAAAGGACAAATGATGGCTTAGGTATGGGGAAAAAAGGAACCATTATTCATTGCTGGTAAACCTGTGAACTTGTCCAGCCACTGTTGAAATGAGTTTGAAAATTCCTCAAAAATCTACAAACAGAACTAATACATTTCCTAACTATACCACTTTTAGGGAGAAACACAGAAGAATTTACTGCCACACAGAACACCAACTTGGCAATGATTTTTGCTGCTCTATTTGAAATACCAAGGAAATGGAWGCAACCTAGATCCCCATCATWGAATGAACTGGTAACAAAATTGTGGTATATTTACATGATGAAATATTAGTAAGTTGTTAAAAAGAACAATGAATTAACATTTGCAGATAAAGAGATGGAATGGGAAACAATCATCCTGAGTGATGTAACTCAGACCTAGAAAGAAAAAGATCATGTTTTCCTTCATATGTGAATATTAAGGCTTAAATCTTCAGATATTTGTGTTTCATTTGGAGTACCCATAGATTTCAGAAATAAAGGTGAATAGGGTATTAATTAAATGGAGAAGAGGTAGAATTCATTAGTAGTAGAAAAGGCTAATGAGTAACAGTAGTTATGGGAAGAAAGGAAATGGTAACAATCACTAAAGATAGTTTTAAGAAGACACAGAAATCTACTGTAGAAGTTTCCTAAAACTTATACCTATATAAATAACTAATTTATATATAGATTTTTTTCTATAGCATGGTAGCAATGTCCCTATTAGATATCACATAACAAACAATCAAAAGCTCAATGTCAGAGTTGAACTACCTCTTTTGGAAGTATTGGAAACTTATGTTCTATAATGTTCACTAGACAAATATATGACTTTGAAAAAAATGTTCTTTACATTCTACAACCTGATGATAAGATCATATACTGAAGAAATCATACATTTGATTTATACTTGTTGTAGTTTTAATAATCGCCACTTCAGCCTCAAATGTTTGAATGCTTAGTCACCACAATGGAATTGTTTGAAAGAATTACAAGAATTACCAAATGCATATTTGGTGGCTTTGATGAAGGGATGATGTGTATGACCTAGATGGACTTTGGGGTTTTCAAAAACCTATTCAGGAACAAATCTCTGTCTGTCTGTCTGTCCGTCCATCTGTCCATCCATCCATCCATCCATTCATCTATCTATCTATCTATCTATCTATCTATCTATCTATCTATCTATCTATCTATCTATCTATCTATCTATCTGCAGGAAGGCCTTGTACAAGGATGTAGCTAACAAATATCCCTTCACTGCCATTTGCATTGACATGTTTTTCATCATGATTATAATGAACAAAATCTTTGAAACTGTAACCAAGACCTCAATTACTTTATTTCCTTTATAAGAGTTTCTTTAGCTATGATATCTCATCACAACAATCAAAAAGTGACTAGTATAATATGACATAGAGAAATCAAGCTGGTACTCATGTGGAAATATTATCTCTCTCCTATCCAGCTTACATAGTACTAGAAGCTACTATGTATATAACTGGAAGAAAAACTAATTAACACTCTTAACTATCTATGAACCCTGAGACCTACAACAATAACCTGCTTAGCAAACTAAGCCTGAACATGATATGTCTGAGGAAGTTTAATGGAAGTCAACCAACTGCTTACTGGTGGTAAGTATGGCCTACTTTACAAGTTGAAATGAATATCTGCCACCATTATAGGGCAAAGAGTTTCTGCCTAGAAAGGTCATCATCCCCCTTCCCCCTGCATATAAAACACCTTCCCCACTTTCCTGACCTGACATTCCCCTACACTGGGGTCTCTCCTCTCATTGATGTCTAAAATGACCATCCTCTGCTACACATGTAGCTGGAACCATGGGTCCCTCCATGTGTGMTCTTTGGTTGTTGGTTTAGTTCCTGGGATCTCTGTGAGTAATGGTTGGTACATATTATTGTTCCTCCTGCAGGGCTGCAAACCTCTTCAGCTCCTTGGGTCCTCTCTCTAGCTCCTCCATTGGGGACCCTATGCTCATTCTTTTGGTTGGCTGTGAGCCATGGGTATTTTGATCCACCTTCCAAGAAGGATCAAAGTATCCACACTTTGGTCTTCCTTCTTCTTAAGATTCATGTGGTCTGTGAGTTGTACCTTCAGTATTCTGAGCTTTGGAGCTAATACCACTTATCAGTGAGTGCATAACATRTGTGTTCTTTTGTGACTGGGTTTCCTCACTCAGGATATTTTCTAGCTTCATCCATTTGCCTAAGAATTTCGTGAATTTATTGTTTTTAATAGCTGAGTAGTACTCCATTGTATAAATGTACCACATTTTCTGTATCCATTCCTCTATTGAGGGATATCTGGATTCTTTCCAGCTACTGGCTATTATAAATAAGGCTGCTATGAACATAGTGTCCTTATTTCATGTTGGAGCATCTTTTGGGTATATGCCCAGGAGTGGTATAGCTGGGTCCTCAGGTAGTACTTTGTATCCAATTTTCTGAGGAACTGATTTCCAGAATGGTTTTACAAGCTTGCAATCCCACCAGCAATGAAGGAGTGTTCCTCTTTCTCCACATCCTCTCCAGCATCTGCTGTCCCCTGAATTTTTKATCTTAGCCATTCTGACTGGTGTGTGGTGGAATCTTGGGTTGTTTTGATTTGCATTTTCCTGACGATTAGGGATGTTGGACATTTCTTGGCACCTCAAAAATTGCAAAGCTTCTGTAAGGCAAGCTTGTTTTTTCTAGTTGACATCAGGTAACGTTAAGGTCAGCAACAGAAAAATATGTAGAGAATGAGAGATATTCTACATTATAACTCGAGTTATTCTCCACAGAGAATAACAGAGTTATTCTACATTGTACTCTCTACAAGGTTATTCTATATTATATTCCATCTCCCAAGGCTCAGGAAAACTTTCAGAAAAGAAAATAGAAAAAATTTTAAGCGTCATATGATCTTAGGAAGACCAAAGTGTGGATACTTCCTAGAAGGGGGAACAAAATACCCATGGAGGAGAAACAGAAACAAAGTGTGGAATAGAAACTGAAGGGAAGATCATCCARAGTCTGTATATGGAATCCATCCCATATACAGTTACCAAACCCAGACACTTTTGTGGATGCCAACAAGTGCTTGCTGACAGGAGTTTGATATAGTTGTCTCCTGAGAGGCTCCTGTCAATGCCTGAGAAATACAGAAGTAAATGGTCACAACTAACCATTGGACTGAGAAAAAAGACACCAATGGTGTCCCAGAGGGAGGACTGAAGAAGCTGAAGGGGTTTGCATCCTCAAAGAAGGAACAATATCAACGAACCAAACTCCCCAGAGCTCCCAGGGACTAAACCACCAACCAAACAGTACAAATGGACCCTTGGCTCCAACCACATATGCAGCTTGCATTTGAACATCACCAAATTCTGCTGAATATATACTACTGTCCATGGTTTTCGTATTGTAGTTCCAGTATCTCCTATACACTGGGATCTGCATTGCTACTGAGGATGCACCTTCACCAATGGCCTTCTAGCAACTCTTTATTGTAGCTAGTGAAATGTCTGGAATGTTCTAATTATTTCTGTCTTTATATGTGAGTTAATGTTTGTCTCATGCTGCATTCACGATATTATTTCTTTATTTGTTTTTTTGACATCTTATGATGCTGTACTATGGAGTGTTTTTTTTTTTTTTTTCCGGTTGTGTCTATTGCATTTCTACATGCCTCTTGTATTTGCATGTCTTCACTCTTTACATTAGAGGGGCTTTCTGTAGTAGCTTCAATATCTCTGCTTCTTCTACATTACAAACTGTAAAGTATGGGGTCTCAAATATTATAAAAGACACTGTTCGGGTTCTCAAATATAGCTCAGAAATCTTAGAAGTGTCATCAATTCTTTTTTCACATCTTCTCTCTCTTTCTCTCTGTTTCTCTCTGCCTCTCTGTCTCTCTGTGTGTGTTTGTGTTTATGTATGCATGTGTGTGCATATGTGCTATTTTCTCCACTTTTTTCTTTACTCCTAAAACGTATTGTTTTGTGTGGTGGTCTTGTATGTTGATTATGTTATCTGGTGTGCTTTCGTTTGATTTTTATTGTCTTTTGTTTCAAGTAACTCAATTTTTTT
>BDUI01011205.1:26726-42401 GCA_002335545.1 Apodemus speciosus
AAAACAGAAAGCAGAGACTGCACTCCCAAAGCAGATTTTCCATCTAGAACGGACGGGAAGCAATGAGGCCCTAGGGGGTCGTTAGCTCTGGGCGTCTATTAACTCGATTGCGGGCACAGCCATTTACCAAGTAGCTTCCCTTACATTCGCTCCAGCAGCAGAGTAATAAAACAGTCTGTACTCATCCCAGCCGGTACTGATGCAGTCCTTCCGGGACAGTCCTAGTCTCTGAGCCAGCTTGTAAATGGGTGTGCGCATCTTCTTCAGCAGCAGGTGGGAAGCTGGAGTGGAGGCACTCCGTCCCCAAGCCACGCTGCGGCTACAATGACACTGTGCATTCCTTACCCATGTAACTTTCTTCTCTTCTTTCCAAAGTCCTGCAGCCTCAAGTGCAAAGCCTCGTGACATCCCCGCAGGTACAGCCCGTTACCATCCAGCAGCAGGTGCAGACGGTCCAGGCCCAGCGGGTGTTGACGCAGACAGCCAATGGCACACTGCAGACCCTTGCCCCGGCCACAGTGCAGACAGTCACTGCCCCACAGGTGCAGCAGGTCCCGGTAGGTGGCTTGGAAAGGACTCTGAACTAGTCCTTGCTTAAATGCTAAGAAGCGTCATCAAGAGAATACACAGGACAGGAAGCGGGGCTCAGAAAGGAACCTCTGAGTACCATGCAGAGACTTGACTGAGCCTCACCTCTGGCATCCTTGGGAAAGGCTGGTGTGGTGACTGTTGACACATACCACAGGTTTATAAAACTGGAAAGACGGGCTCAGTGGACATAGGCACTTGTTACTGAGCCTGAACACCTGAGTTCAGTCCACACCGTGGAAGGAAGAACCAGCTCTTACAAGCTGCCCTCCAGAGATAGATACACTAAAGTGTATTTAAAAAACAAAGCGTTTTAGGGGTCTAGGGAGATGGCTCAGTGGGTAAGTTTGCTTCCTCTGTAAGACCTGTGTTTGATTTTTGAGGTTTTTTTGGGGGGTGGCGGGTGGATTTTTTGTTTGTTTGCTTCATTGGTTTGAGACAAGATCTCTCTTTGTAGTCCCGGCTGCCCTGGAAATCACTCTGTAGACCAGACTGGCCTCAAACTCACAGAGATCCACTTGCCTCTGCCTCCCAAATGCTGGGATTAAAKGCGTGCRCTCCCATATTTGTCAGGACCTGTTTCTGAATCCCTAAGACCCATGTAAAAGCTAATAAGCATGTCTGCTTGTGCCAGGAAACTCAGCCTTGGAGAGGAGATAGGCAGGTCCTGAGAGCTCACTGTCCTGCCAGTCCACTGACAAGGGTGATAGCCAGAATCGAAGCTTCTAGTTCGTTAAGAGAGCTTTCAAGACAATAAGGCAGAGTCGATGCCCTGCTCTGACCTACATACACTCAGATAGGCATGCCTGCACATACGTGTGTATTCAACATGTGAACTTACTTATACTCTCTTCCTAACGAATGAACCTTATTGTTACGCCTTACCATCTTCATTTTGTGTGCGTGYGTATGTGGCGGGTGCTCACGTGCGGCAATCAGGACAGGTGCAGGAGGAGTTGGTTCTCCCCTTCCCCCTTGTAAGACCTGGGATCACACGCAGGTCCTCAAGCCTGGTGGCCGGCACCTCTGCTGATGAACCCTCTCAGTGGCCCCAAATTAACCTATCTTAAAAAAACCAATAGAGAAACAAACAAACAAGACCTCGGCTTACCATTCTTCCTTCTAACYCATGCTCCTGGCTCACCTGACCAAGGCCAGCTCTCTCAGCCTTCGGTTGGGACCCATCCTTGCCTCTGTTTCTGCCACACAGGTCTCGTTGTTATCCTGGAAGCCTCGAAGCCTTCCAGTTCTCCTTAGCTGTCCCCCTCCTCCCTCCCCTTCAACATAGGGTGCAAGCTGCAAAGAATGGCCAACTTTGGGAATTGGCTGTAGGGGATTTCCTTCTTGTTTATTTGTTTGTTTCCAGTTTCGAGAAAATGTTCTCTTATTCTTTCTTGATTAGTCTATGCCACAGCAAGGAAGAAACAAAAAAAATAATCCTCCTTTTTGTCCTCCTCCTTCTAGGTCCTGGTTCAACCTCAGATCATTAAGACAGATTCCCTTGTTTTGACCACGCTGAAAACAGATGGCAGCCCTGTCATGGCTGCAGTCCAGAACCCGGCCCTCGCTGCCCTCAGCACCCCCATCCAGACGGCCGCCCTGCAAGTACCAGTAAGCTCTGCCTGCTCTGTTTTAGAGTTTCTAAAGCCCACTGCTGAGGAGATGCGGGAGCTTAATAGAATGTGTCCGCCGGATTGTAACTACCACCCCACTTGTAGTTTGTTTTCTCCCTTGAAGCAGTGTTGTCGGGCTGTGTTATATTAAGTCTTGGGATCTTGTAAGGGAGTGGAACAGAACCCCGGATGAGCCCGTCCGCTTTGGGTAAAAGGTTATTTAAATTTTGGAAGCACTAGTTTTATTCATAAAATCTGAGAGCTAGAGTTGGAGAGGCAGACGGGTGATAAGAGCGCCTGCTTAGCATGCCCGAGGCTCTGGGTTTAGTCCCAGCAACACATAAACGGTATGGTGGATGGGACTGGAATCCCCAAACTGTGGAGGTGTAGGTAGGAGGTGCAAAAGTTCAAGGCCATCCTCAATGACATAGCAATCTTGGGGTCAGCCTGGCCTACGTGAGACTTTGTCTTAAAACAAAGTAAAAGCTGCTAAGAACTAGAAACAATTAAACTGTCTGTCCATAGGAGATAAACAGCTCACAATACACCTATAAAATAAAAGGATTCCCAACAATGATAGAGAAGAAGCCTGTCTTAGGTCACTAGTAATTCCATTAGCAACACTCAAGAGTTGAAGTGTGGCCTTGCTGAGTGGCAGAGCAGGGTTACAGGGCGGACTTAAGGGACATTCTATATAGTAAAGAGTTATAGGCCAGGACTGAAGGGACATTCTATATGATAAAGGGTTTTTGTCTTGGGTTGCTAAAAGTTGCATGCATATGCAAAACTTCCAAAGTTCTAAAAATGATACTTGTTATGTGTAATTATTCTTTCCTTTGTTTTTTGTTTTGTTTGTTTTTACATAGGGTTCCTCAGTATAGCCCAGACCTCAAACTCACAATCTGCCTGTCCAAGCCCCCGAGGGCTGGGGTTATAGGCCACCTTGCCTGACTGACAGGTTGTTTTGTTTTGTTTGTTTGTTTTTATTTTTTGAGATAGAATCTTACTGTGTAGCTCTTGAGGACTTGAATCTCACAGAGATCCACCTGCCTCTGCTTCCTAAGTGCTGGGATTAAAGGTATACACCACCAGGCTGACCCAGTAAATTATTTCTAATTCTATTAAGTAAAGCAGGTTTCTGTCTTCTTTTTAAAYATTTGTATATTGAAACTATTGAGGAAGAACAAAACTTAGTAGACTTGGAAACGGGAACCTGGAAGATCTGTGGGTGTCCTGATGAATTGAGACGTTCCTCTGAAGGAAAGTGTGGGTGTCACCCTGCACGCTCTGATGGCCGGAAAGAAATGTCGGCATTTGCTTGTCATTTGAGAAGAGGAAAATTTACATCACATACACAGAGAAAGTTTTCTCTGGGTCGTCCTAATGTCGTTCGTGTACGTGTGTTCAGGCGTAGTTGACAGCCTGACAGCRAAACCATACAGCGTTTCCTAGAGCCCCGGGTCAGGAGTTAAGGCCGAGCTAATCTCTTGGTGGTGGTGTATATTAATAGTGATCTTGAGAGGAAGATGGGAGCAGATGTGCCACAGCGCCTTAGTCCTGGAGGGTATCAGACGACATGAAGCACTTCCGGGTGACACCCACCCACATGCAGGAGCTGGCACTCTGTGTTGTGGGTTACTGTATTTAAACTAAAAGATAATTCTGCCCTTGTTCTAGACCCTGGTGGGCAGTAACGGGACCATCCTGACCACCATGCCTGTGATGATGGGGCAAGAGAAAGTGCCTATTAAGCAAGTGCCTGGCGGTGTAAAGCAACTCGAGCCTCCCAAAGAAGGAGAGAGGCGGACCACACACAATATCATTGAAAAGCGGTACCGCTCCTCCATCAACGACAAAATCATAGAGTTGAAGGACTTGGTCATGGGCACAGATGCCAAGGTAAGTGCCAAGAAGAGCATTGACTGGTGCCCAGTGCCGCCTTGGTCTCTGTCTGGAGTTAGGGAAGGTTCAGCCTTAGTGAGTGGGCACGAAAGTGAGTTAGAGACACGGTTTTGTTGAATTATCCTGGTGTTTAACAGGATTACAAGATACTGCCCAGGTATGGTGGCATATGTTTATTATCCTGGCATTCGGGAGACAAGGCAGGAGGATTACAAGTTCTTGGCCAGTCAGACTAAAAGTCAGTTCCAGGAAAGAAGGAAGGAAGGAAGGAAGGAAGGGGCTTTCAGAGGCGGCTCAGCAGTTAAGAGCAAGTGATACTCTCCAGAAGACCTGGATTCTGTTCCTAGCACCCACGTGGTTGCTCACAGTGGGCTGTATCCCTAGTTCTGAGGTCCAGTGTCCTCTTTCTGTCTCCTTAGGCACCAGGCATGCATGAAAGGCAGGCAAAATACTCATAAAATAAATTAATCTTTAATGAGGAAGAACAAATTCTCTTCTAGCGTAAATGGGGTATTGAGAGTTGATGACGTGGTGACTTCCCAGTACCTTTACTCTGTCACCTGTGCTGTGTGGTGACTGTGACATGCAGCAGAAGAGGGAGATATCACATCCTACCTAGTTGCYAKGTGTAGGACGATGTATATCTTGGAGTAACTCCGGACATTCTTGGCAGACTTTTCGTAGTGCAGGAGAAGCGAGGGTGCAGATCGACCCTGCATAAGAGCAAAGCAGAGGAAAACTTTTTTTTACATATATCTACTTTTTTTTTTTTTTTAAATGAACGTGTCTCCTGGGAAATGGGAGGAGTTGCTTGTTTATTTAAAACAATTCTATTTTAAAAGGAAGCTTACTGTTTTCCTTTATTGTTTATTGTTTATCCTTTATTCCCTTATTGTTTATTGTCTACAAGAGTTTAAGTGTAAATCTTAAATTTAAAAAATGTATATATTGTTACTTAAAATGTCTGTCCGGAAATACTCTGGGCTTTGTTCCAGTGCTGGAACSTGAGGGTCTCATGCATGCCGAGGGGCAGTCTGTCACTGACCCACATTTCCAGCACAGCGCTGGGATTGCTTGTTTGTTAGTCTGAGTCTCATTAGCCCTGGCTGGCCTGGAACTCTCAGTGTAGACCAGGCTGGATTCAAACTCGGAAAGATCCGCCTGCTTCTGCCTCAGTTCTGGGATTAAAGGCGGGCGTCATTACACCCAGCCTCCARTGGTATTTTTTTCTTGTTTGTTTGCCATTTGTTTTCCTTAAAGTTTGTTTTTATGCTAGATTATAGTCAAATATTTATTGTATGTCAGTTGTATGCCAGGCTCCAAGCTATAAACTCTTAACGTGTATTGTCTCATGAAGACCTTGCTACCCGCCTGTGGTTAGAGCCTGCCCTGCCATCATTCGCACGCTAAGGACTGGGAGCAGGTTAGGCTGTAGCTCACGAAGGASCTTCAGTGTGCCAGACCCAGGGGCCAGGCCCTAGGGACATGTCAGGCTCCACTGGTGAAATGGACCAATTCGGGGCAGATCGGAGTATATAAAGGCAGGTTTAACAGGAACCAGCTCTCCAGTGGGTTCACTGGTCCCAAGGAACAAAGCCAGGAAATCTCGAAGGCTGGGGGCGCAGTGGGGGTGTGAGGTGTGGGGAATTTGGAGGGAGGAGAACAAGAGAGAAAGCCGGAGCACACATGCAGGAGAGAGAAAATGCAGAGAGCATGAGAGAGGGGGACCAAAATGGTTCCCATTATATAGGAAAGAGGTTCTGGGGGAGGGGTATGCCAGTCATGCTCTGTAACAGGTGGGGACCGAGGGAGGCTGGGGGAACCTGGAGGCCAGGTCCACTTTGGTGTGTAGAATATGCACCAAAGCCCTCATCCTGGGTCTGAAACCCAATACTTAGTACTATCACCACCCCAACAATCAAAGAAAAGAAAAGAAAGAAGAGTCCCAGGGTCAGGGCGAGCTCCAGCCCAGCCAGCCAGCAGTGCGCCAGTGTTTGCACCTCGCAGCCGTGCTCCCCGCCCTTGAACTCTGGGCTCGGCTCTCTGCTCCAGCGCGCACGGCTTCAACTCTTTCATCTGTCTTCCTTCCCAGATGCACAAGTCTGGCGTTCTGAGGAAGGCCATTGATTACATCAAATATCTGCAGCAGGTCAATCACAAGCTGCGCCAGGAGAACATGGTGCTGAAGCTGGCAAACCAGAAAAACAGTAAGTCTGCCCGAGGGGAAGCCCCCCCCCCTCGGGCACTGGAGTGGGGCTCAGATGTGTGCGGCCGCCCGTGTGGGACTTTGTAAACGTGGATAGTTTTCCAGGGGGACTTCTCTTTGCAGAGCTCCTGAAGGGCATCGACTTAGGCAGCCTGGTGGATAATGATGTGGACTTGAAGATAGATGACTTTAATCAGAATGTCCTTCTGATGTCTCCCCCGGCCTCCGACTCCGGGTCCCAGGCCGGCTTCTCCCCCTATTCCATTGACTCTGAGCCGGGCAGTCCTCTGCTGGATGATGCAAAGGTATGAGCTTTTGAAATTTCTCACCCTCAGAAGTTCTCATTTTCTGTAAAGAAATAGTGGCCACAGAGGTGACCGGACCTGCGGTCTAAAGAATGTAAGGTGGAAGGACTGAGTACCCTGTGACATTAGCTATCCGTGTACTGGGAAACTGCTTATGTGGTCCATCCCTGTCACCCAGCATGGGAGAGGTGATGCAGGAGTCCCAAGCAAGCCTGAGCTATTTAGCAAGACCAACCTCCCTCCGTCACCACCACCCACCCAAAAATGAAAAAAAAAAGGGGCCTCTGGATGAAGAATCGACAGACCCTCAGACTTATAGCAAGTCCTCATCGAGAGGCCCTATCAGACGGAATGAGGGCACAGCAGCTGTCAGGCGGGTGGGCTGTGGGAGCAACTGGCTGCACTTCATTACCTTCCCTGCCAGTAACGGGCCTGGCAAGACGACCGCTTTCTCTGGAGRGCTGCTCCGCTAGGTTAGAGCGAGGYCGCCTCTTGGTGCTCTTTCTAGAAACAACTACAATTTGCAATCTAATAGATAGCATTCTACCAACCAGGGCTCTTAAATGGTCCCTGAACTAAAGAGCCCTTGGCAATTGAAGTTTTAATGGAATTAGTTAGCAGAGGCCCTTAGCGCAGTGATTTCCCAGAACCTTTGGAAACACTGGATCCTGTACTGCGTCTGACTCCAGAAGCACATGGTTCATTGTAGTATATAGTTTGTTCATTTAAAGGCTGTCGCGTTGCTCTGGCTGGCCTAGCTGCTGCTGTGAAATTAGAATGAACTCGATTGGCCTCCTGGCCTTCCTGCATCTCCCGGCCAAGTGCTGGGACAGCAGGCAGTGCCGGGGCCTTGACGTATGTGGTGCAGAGGAGCCAGTCCCAGGGCCCGTGCGTGTGAAATACATTCTTTTTTCTTTTAAGACAAGGTGTCACCATACAGTCCTAGCTGATGGGCTGGAACTCTCTATGATCTCTGTGTAGACCAGGTTGGCCTCAAACTTACAGAAATCCACCTGGCCCGGCACAAAGCAAAAATTCCTTTGAAATGTTTTCATAAATCCGGTTGTGTTTGGGAACAGTAGCCCGTGTGACATTCAGTGTGGCATGTGTGCATCAGGGCTCGGGGAAGACCTTGGCTCCAGTCCCCTACCTTACCCTTTGCCAGTTCCCTTGGGCCTCTGCTTCCATATCTGTCTATAAAATGAACGAGGCACAAAAAGCACATTCTAGTGTTCATAAGCAGACTCAACCCCAGCATCTCGCCCTCTCCATTTCTCTCACACTAAGGTCAGACAGGCTCTGCCACCGGGGCCCTTCCTGCTGTGATGAGCTGAAACTTACAGTGAGCAAAAGCAAACCTCCCCTCAAAACAGGCACACTCCTTCCCTGTAAAGCTCAGTTTCCACCATTATTGAGGTGTGGTGTACGTGACTAGAGCAGCCTGTTTTAGGAGGCCACTGGGATGGCTCAGCAGGTAGACGTGCTGCCAGGCACCTGAGTTCCGGAACCCACATCCAAAGCCGCACGTGCTGGCTCAGACTCATAATTCATTCTACAGGACCCTTCATGTTTCCCACACACATGCCGGACTCTTGCTCATGCACACGGCACAGAGGTTTGGGTTTTGTAAGTCATGGGAGCTCTATATCTTTGTTTTTGTAGAGATCTGTTTTGTAAGAAAGTTGGCYTAGTTCGAGGCCAGCCTGGTCTACAGAGTGAGCTCCAGGACAGCCAGGGCTACACAGAGAAACCCTGTCTCAAAAAACCAAAAAAAAAAAAAAGTTGGCCTAGGGGCTGGAGAGATGGCTCTGTGGTTAAGAGCGCTGACTGCTCTTCCAGAGGTCCTGAGTTCAATTCTCAACAACCACATGGTGGCTCACAGCCATCTGTAATGGGATCCAATGCCTTTTGGTGTGTCTGAAGACAGCTACGGTGTACTCACATAAAATATGTGCTTTGGCCTGTATACAATTAGTGACAGAAAGATTGTTCCTGTGTTTTAGCAATGGTTTATGGGTTGTAGACTTCTTAGGTCCTGCCTGGCTTTAGCTTTCTTTGCCTTAATGGCCGTGAGTTTAACCCTCATGGTCTGTTTCTTTCAGTATGTATAAAAACAAAGCACCTGGGTCACTTTTCTGTTGCTGTGACAAAACGCCATGACCAAGGCAACTTTTTAGAAATAAAAGAAAGCGTTTGCTTGAACTTGCAAATTTAGAGGGTTGGGGTCCAYGATGAGARTACAAAGAAAGGCGTGGTGGCAGGAGCAGCTGGGAGCTCCCGTCCGGGTCTACAGGCGGGACAGAGGGCACACTGGCTCTGGCAAGAGCATTTTGCAGCCTCCACAGCCACTAGCTGGGTGCCAAGAATCAAATGCATGAGACTCTGAGGGGCATCTCATGCAATCCACCACACAGAGGCTGTAAAAGCCCAAATGGTAGGGCATAGAGATGGCTCAGCGGTTAAGACCTCTGGATGCTCTTCCAGAGGGTTCAATTCCCAGCATCCACATAGCAGCTCATAACTGTCTGTAACTAAGTTCCAGGTGATCCAGCACCCTCACACAGGCAGACCCCCAATGCATGTAAAGTAAAATAAATCATTTAAAACAATAACAAATACAGATGGTACTGTTGTAACTCCGAGCTGCTGTTCCAAAGGTCAAGGATGAACCGGACTCTCCTCCTGTGGCACTGGGCATGGTGGACCGATCTCGAATTCTCTTGTGTGTCCTCACCTTCCTGGGCCTCTCCTTTAACCCCTTGACTTCCTTGCTGCAGTGGGGAGGGRCCCACAACACTGACCAGCACCCCTACTCAGGCTCTAGCCGCAGTGTGCTATCACTGGAGTCAGGTAAGTGGGTCCCTTAATGCTGGCTTGGGTTGGGTGGACTGCTGTGGCCAAAAGACACATGATGTACCTGCCTAGTCTGGAGGTAGGAATGGGATTCCCACCTGCTCACTGCTGACAGGGCCTAGTCTAAGTTATATATAATAAGACAAGCTTAAGTTTGTCAGGACACCAAGACCAATCTAGAAGCTGCTTTGTTACAGTTCCCATGGAAGGGAGTGGGTGGGGAGATGGGGAGGCGCTTGTTCGAGGGGCTGTGTAGCATTGTGTCAGCTAAGATYGGTGTCCTAGCTCCCTCTTAACTGGGGGTTTTGTGGCACTCAGCTCCTTGGTACCAGGGTATAAACAGATTCTTGTTTAGGCTACAGAAATTTCTACCATTTCCTCTGAAAATGACACAGAAGGCTCTGTGACCTCACACTCTGGAGTCGTCAGGTGCCTTGCTGTTCCACACGGCTCTTCCTGGTGGCCTCAGCTGAGATGCCCCTCTTTAGGTCCTGGGGGCTGGTTTGACTGGATGATGCCGACTCTCCTCCTGTGGCTGGTGAACGGCGTGATCGTCTTGAGCGTCCTTGTGAAGCTGCTGGTCCACGGGGAGCCAGTGATCCGCCCACACTCACGCTCCTCAGTCACCTTCTGGAGACACCGGAAGCAGGCAGACCTAGACCTCGCCAAAGTGAGTTCTCATCTGCCTTTCTTCTCCTTTCTCTGTGCTAGGGGATGTTGTTGAATCCCCAGTGTGAGTTAGTCCTGTGGCAGGTGCCCAGTGACTGAGGAGAGAGAAGAGGCCCTGTACCTGTAACAGCCACTGGGCAATGAAGGAGGGTGCCCCTGTGTGTAGATCATGCTGTGGACACACAGTGGGACATGCAAGTGCTGTGACTTGGGGTGTAAGTGGTGCTGCCCTGGTCAAGGAGAATGGGCAGGCAGACATGGCGGGGCCTTTCAAGCTGATAGTGTGGTAGGAACGGTTGTAGCTACCTGTCTCCCTTCTGTAACCAGACACCCAGCAGAAGCAACTGAGCTCATAGTTTCCGTCCCTCGTGGGAAAGGCTGCTGGCCATGGGGCATGGCATGGTATCTCACGGCTTGAAGATCAGGAAGCACCAGAACTACCTGCCGGTAGCTGTCACTCACAAGAGCTGCCACTAGCAATCCATTTATGTCAGCCAGGCCACAGGCCCCAAGGTTCCACAGGCAGCTGAGGCTGGGGACCACATATGAGAATACATGTGCCCGTGGGGGCAGTCACAGTCGACTGCAGGCAAGAAGACAGACCATTTGAGGGTGTGTGTGTCTGTCGAAGGAAGATGGTGGTGAAGGTTGGTGGTGTAGCTAGTTGCTGTGTGCAGAGTTTTAACTTATAACTGAGTTAGGTTTTTTTTTTTTTTAAATACTTTTTAAAACTTATGTATGTATGTCTTTGTGAAGGTATGTGCACCTGAGTGCAGGTGCCCTTGGAGTCCAGAAGAGGGCGTCAGAGTCCCTGGAGCTGGAGACAGGAGGTTAGGAGCCTCTTGGCGTGGATGCTGGGAACCGAACTTTGATCCCTCCAGAAGAGCATCAAGTGCTCACACCCTCTGAGCTAGCTCTCTCTCCAGCCCTCTGAACTAGGTTATTTCTAGTTCTCTGGTGAATCAAGGAAGATTTTTGAGCAGGAAAATTAGCTGAAAGTTTTTGTTTGGAATCACTGTAAGGAGAGATTATGGGGTAGGCTCTGTGACACCTGGTGACACTGAAGAGGTTAACCATGCACACTTTGGGAGTCATGTGATTCAGAACATCCCTGAGCAATAGCAAACCGAGAGCTTACGCTCTCTYTCTGTAGGCTGTCACAGCTGAGTACCCCTCCCCGCCCCCTGGTCAGTGCCCACAGCCCTGGGGTCCCAARGTACAGGTGTGATTCAGGACAGCAGTTCACAGTAATGTCCTAGAGACAGATTTAAGGGTGTTTGGAAACTGTCATTCGTGTGAAGAATAGGTTAGAGAATGGAGATACCGAAAGATACAGAAACAAGCTAGGAAGTTCTTAGAATGGGTGGGATGAGAGAGAGAGACCTGGAATTTAACAAAAAGGTAGAATAGAATACATATTTTGAGATGTAAATTAGTTAACATTGATGTTAACTCAAAGGTGGAAGAGGCTGGACGACACGAGGGCTCTTTCTAGGCTGTTGCCTGGAAACGCTCTGATGCCTTTGGATAGTGAAGAGTGGCCAGGAGGCAGCCGCTTGCAGGGCTGGTTAAGGTCAGAGCTAAGGGAAGCCACATCCTTGCTGGCAGAAGAGTTGGATTGATTGAGGCAAAGAAGCAAAAGCCAGAGACACCCTGGAGAACAGCCAGGAAAGGATGCCCACCAGCCTTTGGGTACATTGATAACTTCTCAGTTACCAACGTCAGCAGGRCGCCATACACCCCATTAGACCCTCAGCCTGGCACAGATCCCAAATTCAGGGAGGTTAGCCATTTAGCCTTGAGTTTGCCTTAAAGCTGGGGTTCTTGGGCCCCCGCTGGCCACTGACTCACAGGCTACAATCCCAGAGCTGTGACCGAGCAACCCTGAGGTTGGGCACAACGAACTTCCCAAACCTGAGCGTGCTCTTTAACTAAAAACTAGTACTTCTTTATAAACACTGCTGCGACCCCAGGGTGACGKGGGCACTCACCTTGAGTCCCAGCACTCGAGCACTCTGAGTTCGAAGCCAGCCTCATCCACCCAGAGAAACCCTGTCTCGATAAGCAAACAAAAAGCTGCTCTGGAACTCCCAGCACTTTCTCAAAGACAAAACGCAGTACAATTTAATTCAGTAACAAAGGCGAAGGAATTCTTCAGAATGTCCGCAGCGATTGTGTAGGTCAGGTTACAGGAGGCTGCCTTTTATGGTTTCGTAGTGTTCTAGCATTTCTTAGATGTTCTTTAATGGAAATTATGTTTTATTCTGCTAATAAGCAAGGTGGCAAAGTAAACGTGTTAAAACCGGAAGGCAATGGTAAGGCCAGCGGCCATTATCCCCACCTGCTGCTTTGTAGGGTGACTTTGCAGCTGCCGCTGCCAACCTACAAACCTGCCTGTCCGTTTTGGGCCGGGCGCTGCCCACCTCCCGCCTGGACTTGGCCTGCAGCCTCTCCTGGAATGTGATCCGCTACAGCCTGCAGAAGCTGCGCCTGGTGCGCTGGTTACTCAAGAAGGTCTTCCAGCGCTGGCGGGCCACCCCTGCCTCTGCAGCCGGCTTTGAGGAGGAGGCTAAGAGCAGCGCGAGGGACGCAGCCCTGGCCTACCACAGGCTGCACCAGCTGCACATCACAGGTGAGAGGGCAAGGCTCGCTGCTCGCTTCCGAGCGCCTCTTCCTCAGGCTGCTCTGCAAGAGCTCCACCGTCACCGGAGCCACCTTACGTGGCTTTAAACCAGCCACCAGCCTGCACTGCCCATAGCTGTATTTTACCATTTCTTCCTTTAAAAAAAAAACATTGATTTTACGTGTAGATGTGCACCACGTGTGTGCGTAACGCCTGGTGGGGACCAGAAGAGGGCGCCAGAGCCCCTGGAACTGGAGGTGCATGTGGGTGCTGGGAACTGAACCAGGTCCTCTGGAAGAGCAGCAAGTGCTCTCACCACTGAGCCATCTCAAGCCTTGAGCGTAACTATTTCTAAGATGGACCTGGGTGTAGAGGCTCACGCCTTTAATCCCAGCTCTCAGAGACAGGCAGGCAGATCTCTGAGTTCGAGGCCAGCCTGGTGTACATAGTGAGTTCCAGGACAGCCAGGGCTACACAGAGAAACTGNGAGAGAGCTTAGAGCTCTGAGGGGAAAGCAGATAGCCCACACTAATACAGAGGAGCATMACATGCTCATCCTAGAAAGCAGCTGGGTAAGAAGACCCCCTCAGCTAGTCAGAAGGYTGACCAAAGCAAGAGACTGCAACTCTGTGAATGCCACAATGGGTCCTTGGGCCTGTGCCAGGGGCACTTTGTCCTCYGACCTCACAGGGGAATCCTTTCCCTACCGATCCGACCAGTGTGTGACTGGCATTGTTCCGTTGTGTCTCCCTTCTGTGAAGTGTGGGGTGTGGGGGTGGGGGGGGGTGAGGGAACCAAGAGCCACTCAGGTTTTGTGTTGTTTTCATTGTCTCCCTTCAAATATTGGGAAATTCAGGCCTTTACCAACAGAATGTGGCCGGCTATTGACAGTGCTTTGGGAGATRTTGCACCACACACCTGAATTCTGTCCAGGGGYCAGCAATGCTAGCAGCTAATCCTGACAATCACAGAACCAGGAGCCAAGTTCCAGTCGGTAGGAGAGGCAGGCAACCACATAGCTAGTAGCTTGCTGAGCCTGCGTCCCATCTGGATCTTTCGGAGCACAAAGGCCACTTCTGTCTCCTCTGGCACCTCTTTGACACAAATAAGAGACGACAGTTACTTTGTCTCTCRGTTGTATAGTCCATGAGGCAGAAGGCAGCTTCCAGCACAGAGAGGGAGCAGGGTCAGCCTGGATCTGAGGTGAGCATTAACCCTCAAAGGCCCGCCCCAGTAGCTCCCACCTGTCACTTAGGCCTCATAAAGGCTCCACAGCCTCCCCAGGTGGGGAGCGCCACCAAGTGCAGACCCYGTGCTAAACCCGAGTCTGTAGGTGGCGGTTTACCTCACTGTTAATGATTGTACTGGAGAGGCAAGAGACTGTCGTCTTGGAGGCTCTGTGGACATGATGTCTGTTTGTGCCCGCCCTAGGGAAGCTTCCTGCAGGATCTGCCTGTTCAGATGTGCACATGGCCCTGTGTGCTGTGAACCTGGCCGAGTGTGCGGAGGAGAAAATCCCACCAAGCACCCTTGTTGAGATCCACCTGACAGCTGCCATGGGGCTCAAGACCCGCTGTGGAGGCAAGCTGGGCTTCTTGGCTGTGAGTACCGCTCAGTTCCTGTACTGGTCTGCTTTCCCCGCCCCTGGGGTAAAGTAGCTAAAAGAAACAACTTCAAGAAGGAAGGATTTCTTTTGTTTTTTTATCTATTTATTTTTTTTGAAAGGGTATGGTCCATCATGGCAGAGGGTGTAGCAGCAGGGACAGGCCATGCCTCATTGCACTGCAGTAGCAGTCAGGAATCAGATAAACCAGGAGCAGGGGCCAGCCTACACCCCCAGAGTTACCTCTGTACCCCTATATATATAATTCCCACCTAGGCCCCATGGCCAAAACGTTCCACATTCCCCAGACTGGGGGCCATCAGCTGGGGACCGAGTGTTGACACACACAAGCTTGTGGGTGACATTTTGCAATCAAGCCATAACATTTCTGTCCCACATATCTCCCTGAGCRTTTTCCCACCCTGGGGCAAAAAGGCAGAATGTGCCCCGCCACTGAAGGGGTGGGGTTCGCTTGCTCTTCCACAAATGCTTAGAGGGTGAAGAAAATACAGCAGCATGGCCCCTGCCGGGTGTTTCAGGGTGAAGAAAATACAGCAGCATGGCCCCTGCCGGGTGTTTCAGGCAGGGAGCCTTACGAGGACACTCCGGTCACCGAAGTAAAAGCCCCAGTTCATAGGAGCACGCCGCACGGCTGTCTGCGGCGTCCCACCAACTCATTGTCAGACTCCTACTGCCTCTCCTGCCTACTTAATTTATCTACAGACTGTTTTGAGGGAATACCTTCTATTGATCTCAGGACTACAGATCCACAAGTGACAAACAGCAGAGCTCGGCGGGTCAGATGTAAGGTGGGAGGTGGAGTCAGGGCGCGCGTCCTCGGCGCCTGGCCAGGGGCCAGCGCTGGGTGTTCACAGCTGGCTGAGTCCCAAGCCTCGTTATCGCTGGTTCCCAACATCTGCTGACCTCGGCTTTCTCTTACTCCAGCAGAGACAGTCACATTTCACTCAGTGCCCCACTTTGATAACTGAACACACTGGATTATTTTATCTCTGCTTGTCGCCACTTGGGAATGGAGGTGATACGCCACGAACACGTGTGTGGTRACACTGATGTAGTGCCACAAGTGTATCACTGTAGTCCAGGTGACAGAGGACGTAAGGAAACTCTCCACTCTGTTTTTATGACCATAAAAGAGACTTCCATCGGTTGATTTATCCAGCAGGCTTTCCTTTACTCCTGTCTGGCCCAGGCTCTCCCGGAGTGGATAGTTCGTAGAAATGTGTTAAGTGACGGGAGACCCAGGAGAGTTCAGGCTTTCAGAAAGACTCATGGGTAAGCTCAAAGACAGGACC
>BDUI01011207.1:15194-25943 GCA_002335545.1 Apodemus speciosus
TTTTTTTTTCCAGGATAGAGAATGATTTATTACCTGAACCACTAAGGAGAGTTCAGGACTTACTGTGAAGCAATGTTTTTTTGAACCAAGGTGGCTGGAGACTTTATTATGGTACCTAGACATGTTCACAGACGACAGCACCAGGGGAAGGCGTATTTCTTAGGATGCCTAAAGAGTTCATCCCTGAATATGCACCCAGTGTAAGTCATTGTTAAAGACGAAAATATGACGGCTCTGTTTGGGTACAGGCTTAACTCACACACTTGCCTTTTCAACATTTAATATTTTCTTTTGTCATTTTAAAATCAGACTAAAAGGGTGTAAAGGGTGTTCAGGGAGATTTATTTTATCAATTAATCATAAGATAAAAGGACATAAGAGGGACGGGGAGAGGAATAGAAGAGAATGGTGGGGGGTGAATGTGGTCCAGATACATTGTATACTCATTAGACTGAAAAAATTAAAGAATTTAAAGGAGCTTGGCTTCCCTGCTCTCCTGGTCTTTCCTGTAGATAACTTCTATTAAGAGCACATGGTTTCTCATCTGTATTGTCAATATGATGATACCATAATACATGGTACCACACTATTTCACTTACTATTGACATTAGGAATTACAAAGGGCAACTTGTATAAGAATGACTTCAGAAATTGTCACGACAGAAAGGAGGGGTGCAGGTGATATCTGTGGCTGTAGGGCAGAGCTGTTAGGTGCTCAAGGTGTTGTCAATGCCCCCCTCCTGCCCTCCTCCCCGCAGTGTTGAGGACCTTGCCTGACATCCTGGTCAGTTCAGGTCATTCTTTCTGGGCCCATTGAGACTTTCTTTCCCCTTATTTGTTCTTAGAGTATGTAAGAAAAATAAATGTGCTTATATCTCTTAATTTCTCTGGCATACAGTTGGGTGCTAGCGTTAAGACAGTTTGATGGAAGGATAAATGTTTCTATAGTTTTGTGAAATCATTTTTATGTTCCACTCTTCCAAGGCTTTATCAATGTGCGTTGTATTCCCACAACAATATGTATAAATGACTGTCACTCCAGCCTGCCAACAGGGTGTGTGGGAAGACTTGGAGCCCTTGCCTGCCTGCTGGATGAGCAGTGGTACCTAGACGTTGCTTTCATTTGCATGTTCCTATTAGGAGAGACTTCAGAACTGTTTGCTCTCCTTTTCTGTTTAGCTGCGATTGCCAGCTTATTTTTCTGTGGGCTAGGTTTCTCTTCTTTCTTCTTTTTTGGAAATGTGGTGATATAAACGACAAGGTTGTGCTAAGTTCTGTCATGGGGTTTATTCTGGGGGTGAGTTCTTTAGCACGCCACACAGAAGGAAATGCATCCAGGTAACTGTTGTTTCTGGGTGGTGAGTCAGTTGTCTGTTTTCCCCTCCTCTCCATGGTATAGATGAATATATGTTGTTTTTATAGATGGTATTTGTCTGTTTTATTTTCCTTCATTTTCATTTCTGGTACATTTGGAATTTTTCCTGGAATATTATGTGAAGGCAAGGTCTAGTTAAATTTTTCTCTGCATGGTCCTGTGTTAGCATTCTGTCTAGGTTTCACCCCACAGTTACCTGCCACCAACCAGGTAAACTCCGCCCCACAGTTACCTGGCAACAGCCAAGTAGGTCTGACCCACTATAAAAGGGGCTGCTTGCCCCCTCCTCACACTTCTTACTCCTCTCTTGTTTTATTCTTGCTCTTTCTCTGCTTCCCTTCCCCCTCCCTCCCCATTCCCTTCCCCCCTCTCGCCACATGCTCATGGCCAGCCTCTACTCCTTTATTTCTCTACTTCTCTACCCTCTCTCTCTGCCTTTCTCTGCCTCTACTACCCTCTTAACTTCTGTCCCCATGCCCTGAATAAACTCTATTCTATACTGTTCCATCGGGGTGTGGTTGGTCCCTCAGGGGGAAGGGACCCCTCAGCATGGGCCYGTAGAGACGCCCCTTTCCCCGCACCTCTCCACACCTCCACAGAGCACACTCCCCGTTCTCTTTATCTTTCTATAAACACATCACTCTGCACTTCTTTCTATGTTACAATTTTAGGGGTGTATGGGGAACTATTATTCCTTTATAATTTTTCTGGGTCAACGTGCTTTATCTTGCCTGATTGCTCTGTCCCTTCTGGCACAGTTTTACATTGCAGAGAGTGTGGTAGCCGTTCTTATCTTATGCCTGACTAAGAGAAGAATCACTAATGATATTTTTCTATTACATAGTCTCTTGAGCTGGAGAGATGACTCAGTTGTTAAAGGCTGGCCTCACAACCAAAAATAATACCTTAGCATTTGACTGTATTCTAGAAAATCATTGTTTTTTTTCAAATAAATATATCCAGACATATTGCCCTTACAAACAGCAGCACAGCTTCTTACCGTGGTCGAGGGGTGCTCTGCTGAGTGGGATGAGAACCATTTCACCACAGTTTGGGGTTCACAGTTTCACTTAGGAGACACGATAACAGGCACAGACCTTGTTCCCCAGTTTGTACTTCCGAGAAAGGTCAAGGAGTGTGCCAACAGAGTTTTGGGTATTGTTTTTATCTCCAATGTATTTGCAAAACATATTGCAGTCTTTGAGTGCCAAATCTTTAAAAAGTTCAAGTAACTTAGTCAAGATGCTAAAATATTTGTTTCCAGGGTGGCAGTTACACCAACAGATGTGAAAGCCCTTCGGGCCAGCAGGCTGCCCTGACCTTCATGGAATTTCAAACTTGATGTGAACTTGAAATGCTTGCCTCTTTCTGCTTGCTTTGTCTGAAGCCTAATCTACAGTCAGAACAAGTGTTCCTCTGCAAAAGACTTCCTTCTCCGCATTTGCTTTTCATTTCCCACAGTTGGGGCCATTTGTGAGCTCCTGAACCAACAAAACAAAGTAACTCTCAAAGATGTTGTGTTCAAGGTGGTGATTGAAAAGCTTACAAAAGCACAAAGGACTCAAGGCAGGAGGAGACCCAAGCACGGGAAGCGTCTCCAGGGCTTGTTTCAATGCTGCCCCCCACAAACACATTGTGTTCCACAGGCTCCTCTAAGCTGAATCTGGGGAGGTGCCAAAGCCCCGCTTTATAAATGCTCACCATAGAAGAGGCCTTGGGGGCAAATTGTTGGGCAAGACCAATTAAATCGTAAATTACTGAAATTCTGTTCTGCCTCTGTTGCCATTTCTAAGCCGCATTTACAACATCTATTTTTTCCAGGAGAGATGCCCCTTGCAAACTTCTCCAGTACATGAATTTTATTTTGGAATATGTGAATAGAAAACTTATATCACAGTTGCTTTCTGTGTAGAAATGTGCATCATATTTGCTCCTTAGACTTATTATATCTGGTTTCTCAATGGAGAAATCTGTTAAGGGTGGTGCCCGAAGTCACAAGAACAAGGTTGGAGCCAAATCTGGTTTCTTCAGTGCCAGTTCTATATTTATTCATAACCATCCTCTCATACACTTAAGGTTATGTATACATTCAGAATAAATTTATATCATATATGTGTTAGCAACTGTATGCAACTCAGAAAATAGATAACTGGTATGCATATCTCATCTCAGAAACATTAATTAAGGAATTATTTTAGAACGTTTCCTGCCACCTTGAAAATTAGACTTATTTTCAAAAATTGATTTTCACATAAGGTATCAGGCTTAGATCTATTGCATATAGTGAAATTTTACCATTCTTTGATTTTTTTTTTAAACAGGAGGCCTTATATGGTATTTTATCATATATAGCTGGGACACTTCAGCCATTCCTTAATTTGAATACCAAAGGAAAGTTTGGGCCACTGCTGTTTTTCACATGTTAGAGGCAAATGAAATTAAAGTGGATTAAGAGAATTCTTGATGGGAGGAGAGATGTCTGGGAGTACCCTGATCTAATGAACATCTTTAGAAAAATAAACATAATTTGCTTTTCTACCTTTTGAAACATATCTGGACACAGAAAATCATTAAGAAAGGAGACACACTGTCAAGGTAAAATCTGTGTTCTAAGTAAGTAGGGCAGTGAGGGACTCCAAGCAGTCCTAGGGATGGAACCCACAGGGTAAAGATTCAGGCTCGGTTTAGGGATCAGGTCATGGGTCCTCCTCACTCCAATGCCAGTCAACACAGGCCAAGCTCACATGACAGCCTATATTGGCTTTGAGAATTTTGGAGGCTATGGAAGGAGATGTTTAATGTCAGACTTGGTTGTGGATCCAAGAAAAAAGCTTGCTTTTCTAGCTTTACAAACCCAAAGCATGCCCTGAATAAAAAAAAAGTAGAAAATATCACAAAAATCATATCCAGAGTCCCTGATGCAAATTTACATAGCTTTTAGATTATTATTTGGCCCAGACTATATCTTTTTTTCTTCTCCTATAACAAAAAAAGGCCACTCAAGTAATTTATAGCTATCAGGTATGTTATTCCAATTTTACATTGAGTACCAGATTGTCTTAATAATGTGTTCGGCATGTGATAGTTCCAAGAACCTTCTCATCTTTCTTCATTCTTACAGCCATCTGTGAAACATGTAGGCTCATTTTACTGTGAAGAAGATTGAGATTTAGAATGAGCTGCCTTCCATGGGAATACACACAGGTCAAGTGCCAATTTGGACTCGTGCCACCTGATTCTGGGTCAATATTTTTTTATTATATAAGATGCTTTCCCTAGTGGATGAAGTTGTGTATTTTGTAGATATAAATGTGTCAAAGAATGTCGCAAAGGAGAAGTGTGCTTGTATCTCTTTTATGTGAATCCATGCAGGATACATAAGTAGTCTGAGCCTCAATGTCTTCCAGCAAAGGAAAGACAATAACTCCTGATTTCACTTTTCCAGGGTTGCAGGGAAATGGACCTTTCAAATGAGACTTGTTGATTCTCATTATGGAAACATAAAATGTTATTATTTGTATGTCTTTTTATCCACTGAGCCTTTGGGAGAGCCATGTTCTACATTTGTTTATATTTTCTATAAAGATGCAGTAGCTCTGATTTGGAGATGTACAAAGAGTATTAATATTCATAATGGATCATCCTTGGGAACATATAACATAGGGGTTAAAGCTATGCTAAGAGAAGGCTGGACCTATGGATAGTCAGGAGATAGTCTGAAAGTTATAGGTGATGTCCTGTTTCTCAGGAGACCAAGTTAAAAGCATCTTGTAGCTCCTGTCTTAGAACAGATAGCAAAGTCTTAATGTTCCCTTTAAGAGTTGGCACAATGTAAGTAGGCTCTAGTATCTGCCTATGTGGGTCTGAGTTCAGGTTCTCCTCAAGCCACTTGATCTTGATTGGACTCTTTTCCATAACAATAAAATGGAAATGACACTAGTTAATGAGTTTCATATTTCTGCTATAGAAAGTTATTACACCTTAGATATTAAAAATAGCACACCTGATATTATTCTCTCATAGTTCTGAATACAGATATCAAGGCCAAACTCAAGTGATTGCAATAAATGCATTCCTTTCGAATGTTCTTTCTCCTTCAGGCTCAATATAGTATCTTCTGGTTACAGGATTGGAGTCCATATTTCCATGATGGCTCCACAATATCTTGAGGCTATTCATATTCAAATTGTCTGTCTTCTCCCTTTCTTGCCTTTCACATACCAACTGGAGAAAGTTGACAGTTAAGCTTCTGTTAGTAGACAGATCCTACCAGAAGACCTCTGACCTTAATTGTCCCTCTGTCATGTAATGCAAGAAATCAAAATTCTAAACTTTAGATTGTAAACATTTTCTTGGGGGAGGCATGAGATACAAATTCTGCCTATAATGAGTCTTCTTAGCACCTGCTTTGTGAAAGCCGACGGACCTACCCATCTAGTGAAAGGTAATTTAAGTCGCCTCTGGTCACCTTTTTAACATGACCTAGTGAGTCTTTTGTAGAATAAAACGATTGATACTCTTGCCCTAAACATGGGGTTAGCTATATCTATAAAGTGTCTTGACTCCTAAAGCAAATGGCCAGTGTCTTGTCTGAGATCCAGGTCTGGGATCTGTGTAAAACCCTGTAATTGTACTTATGTTGGAGTATATGGTGACTCTTCTTTGGTGTTTCATTCTGTCCTTTAGGAGGCCCTGTCCCACCCCTGGATATTTCCCAATCCTGATGCTTGCAATAGCCAGGGCTCCTTGAGACTCTTCATCTTTACTTGAAGCAGACAGTCCAGAGACAACTTCACTCTTTCCTCTTCTCCTTTTAATCCAGACTGCCTTGCTTCTCTCTGGGCTTCTCGGGTAATGTGTGGCTACTTCTGCTCTGTGTTGCAATATAAAAAGTATAATAATACCCATCACCAAACCCACCCAATTTCATGCAGAAGCTATTGTCCATCTCATCAGGTGGCTTCTGCCCAGGTGGGGATGCTTTGTTTTCATATTGTGTTCTTTGAAATACTTGTAATGCGAAGTGCACAGGCCACTTTACATTCTGCACTTAGCCTAGGCAATCTTCTGAAAGAAAGGGATATTTATGCAGCATTAGATTTTGTAGCTCTGAGGAAAAACCCCAGTGAGAGTCAGAGTTGGAAGAACAGGACAAGATGAAGACGAAGGAATGGTTTCATGTTGACACTGAGTCCCAGAGGCTCTGATTTATTTGGTGTTTGTGAAGTAAAATTCAACATGTTGTTTATGGCTGACGAGACGCCTATGTCCTACCATGTTTTATGATCTCATGTGAACAAAGGAGAGAAATGTCCCCCAAGGAATTTTGAACTGGTGGTTTGGAAACTAGAGAACATTAATCTAGCGAAGAAAGGTATCTTTTTGATGGTAGACTCATTACATTGTCTGGGGTCATGGATTTGAGCATATTTTAGCAGTTTCTAAAAGAACTTTAGACTGCACTGTTTATTCCCCAAATATCCTATTGTTCAAATATACCTRACACTGGATCAGAGATCTGTTTTTGCTGCCATGTCCAAGGAAGCCTGGGTAAAAATGAATCATTCTGGACTGACCAAGGCTGGTGAGCAGAAATGTCCAAYATAGYYGATGGCCTTTGATGGCAATAGTCTTGATGAGGACAYATGGTACATGYTTTGGAGACTRAGTTCTCATTCCTTAAGGTCATGACTTGGATATTTTAGACAAGAAAAATCTCTTGATTYCCTTTATTAATCTCTTTAACTTGATCTTGTTAGAGGGACCTCCAAGTTCACCCCAATTCTCAGACTGCTTACAAATGCTCATGAGTCAAGTCTRGCTGTATATCAGTTTGGAAAAATATGGTCTCAGACAGTGCATTCAAAGATGCGCAATGTACATTTCCATGTTAGTTTAATGAGTGCATAGTACACATCTAGCCTTAAGTCTGCATTTGCTTCATGTATGCTTTAGGCCCACCTACTAGGGGACCTGGGGTAGGAGGATTGTTGAGCCCAGAAGGTTGGGGCTAATATGGGCAGTATAGTAACCTGTCTCAAACAACAATCAAAACTATACTACCTTAATCTTAAACACCTCAGTGTACTGCATATGGCATGAAGAAACATTGATGAAATAGATGCTACTAAAATGTTGTTTCTCTCATCCTAGTAAAATTCTAAATGATACCATTCTAAACGATGGTAATGCTAACTTTTGCATTACCATTGTTAACATGAGTGTTTTGTACCTTAGACATCTGCTGTMCCTTCTAGATAGACCCTTCTGGATATGTAGAATCTATTTTTTCACTCATTCTAAAAGCACTTAATGAATTATAGATTCTAGTACTGCTTAATTCAGCTGACTTAAAACCCGAGTGCAAAGTCTGGAAATGAATAGGATCCCATGCTTATTGGTATTTTACTTAAATATGCCTTGGGTTTTTAAGTAGCAGAGAAGAAGTAGAGTTGAATATGCCAAGAAACCACTAATTTAAAAAATCGAATTTAAAGTTCCCATTTAAAATGAATTAGCACTGAGAACATAGCAATCCTACACATAGATTGTTTGGTATTAGTCTTCCAGCATACTATTCAACTGTGCAGTTCTCATGGAATCTCAGCCAGAGCATCTCATTTACGTGTCTGGATTTGAGTTTTGAAAATGCCAAGAAGTGGTATGGTTTTATATATATGGAAGAATATATAATTTGTTGTTCCTATTGGGTCAATTATCAGACTATATGAGGTGGTGTTAATATGTANCCTTCTAGATAGACCCTTCTGGATATGTAGAATCTATTTTTTCACTCATTCTAAAAGCACTTAATGAATTATAGATTCTAGTACTGCTTAATTCAGCTGACTTAAAACCCGAGTGCAAAGTCTGGAAATGAATAGGATCCCATGCTTATTGGTATTTTACTTAAATATGCCTTGGGTTTTTAAGTAGCAGAGAAGAAGTAGAGTTGAATATGCCAAGAAACCACTAATTTAAAAAATCGAATTTAAAGTTCCCATTTAAAATGAATTAGCACTGAGAACATAGCAATCCTACACATAGATTGTTTGGTATTAGTCTTCCAGCATACTATTCAACTGTGCAGTTCTCATGGAATCTCAGCCAGAGCATCTCATTTACGTGTCTGGATTTGAGTTTTGAAAATGCCAAGAAGTGGTATGGTTTTATATATATGGAAGAATATATAATTTGTTGTTCCTATTGGGTCAATTATCAGACTATATGAGGTGGTGTTAATATGTAYTCTAGGGTAATGGGTGCAAATGGGACTCTCTGAGGCAAACAGGGTCCTGTGGTCACCCGATAAGCATGAGAGRAAAATCAAGAACCATCACACACTGGCCATCTTCCTGCAAGTCATTTCCATTTATAGCTAAATTCAAATGGCAAAGAAATGGTMGCAGTAAATGAACCCCATTGTTCCTGTCAACCTCTACCACTCTCTATTTAAAAGAAAACAGTCAAGTTATGGATTTTTGTAGCAGAGTCAGACCAAGAGAAAAATTGTCTGGACAAACATATGAAATCTCCCTCCTCCTGCTTTCAGATTTCATGGTCATAAAAGTGTAAATCACATTTAAAATAAATCATCACTCTCTTGCTTCTGCTTTGGCAAACCTTTCTTACTAACTATCTAAATGTGTTGAGAGGAGTTCTGAACATCYATCTGTGTCCAGCAGAGACCAGGGCCCAGATCGATCATCCTTGTCTTCTGAGCTTGTGGGGATAACAGAGAGGGAAGCGGGGAGGAAGAGCGGAGTTGCAGAGCACGCCCTGTGGGGCTGGGTTAAAGGTGCTGAATATCAAAACCAAAAAATCCTATATTCAAGGTAAATGCACTGTGCTAAGAGCTAGCATTGTGTTGGCTCCCACTTGGGAAGAAGTTCTGAGATGTTTTGAGTCACAGACAAGCCGAAAGTTTTCTTCTAACTCCTAATGTCTTTCATATGAACTCAAGAAGCAGAGCAGAGGTTCCTCAACCCCAGGGGTATGGTAACATCACTGGACCTCTGGGCCTGGGTGTCAGCTACTGGACCTGCTCTTACCAGGCTCTATGCTAGAGGTACAGTGTGCAGCGGGGATAGAGAACCTACAACCCAGAGGCTGCCACAAATATCCAGGCCTCAGTTTGTCCTTACATTGAGGCTGTTTGATCTTGGGGTAGGTAACTTCCATCTCAGTAAGTAACTGAATATGGACTCTTAMGTATCTCTAGCTTTAAATTTCAGTGACTGGAGAAATGGGGAGAGGAAGAATCTCATGCTTTGCGAACCCAGACATGGATGTCTCRTAAGTTGACTGTTGTCAGAGAGAACCCTACAGTAAATGACCAGGAAATGAATGCACATCACTCTTTTATACACAAACAACCACAGTTGACATGAACAAAGCAGYCAAATTCTGCATCACTGATAGAACACTTTGTCTCAGTTGCTTATTAAAATGATTTTCTGAACAAAAGAAACCCTGGATATAATTTATTATTCCCTGGGTCTACTTTTCCATAGCGTCTGTTTCCTTCTTTAGCAGAGTTTTACATTGTTGCTAGTGAGTAACTTAACATCTCACCTGAGTGACAGCAACATTTGTCCCATCGGTGACCTCCACGCTCATGTTGTAGACCGACCTTTGCTCTGCATCCAAAGGCTTTGCAATGACAATTGTTCCAACACCCTTCTCTGCATCAAAAGAGCTGTCAAAATTCCCCCCTGATGATTTCACAGAAACAACATGAAATTAGCACATCTCAGAAGGTATTACGTTTATAGAGGCATGTATCTTTACAGCGTGCTTTTATATAARTATATTTTCTGACAGGAGCCTCTATAGCTCAATTTCATAAATCTTCGATGGGGCTTTACTATTTCTAACGTAATTTATATTTCAAAAACCATCCTCTATAAGCATAACAAAYGACACAAAAACAATGTATTGTAAAGAAACAAAACAAAACAAAACCTCAGCAGTAATGTTAGAGTGGTGGAGCATAAGCTGGCTCCCAGAACCCTGRGAAGACTAACAGCAGCCCTCCACCCCCTCGGCCGCCATGCAGGGAACCTGCGGAGTACTTCAGCTTTTTCTCTAGCAGAATACATGCTAAACAGAAAACTATTCCAATTACAATGAATACAAATGATTTCAAACTTTTAGGTCTGTTCTAGGATTGTTGGTAAACATTTGACTGGTTAGAATTCAGTGTCCCTCAATTAAAGGTCAGAAATAAAATTTTGAATACAGGAAGATAAAAATCTTAAAAATGAATTTCATATCAAAACCCCTCTCCGAATATTGCAATATTCAGAGAAATGTTTTAGGCCTCTTGGCAGTGTAAGTTCATTTTTTTCCCAAGAGGCTGATGATTTCACAAC
>BDUI01011208.1:0-10796 GCA_002335545.1 Apodemus speciosus
GACCCCTCTGGGGGAGTTGAATGACCCTTTCATAAAGGTCACTTCAGACCTCCAGAAAACACAGATATTTGCTATAACAGTAGCAAAATTACAGTTATGAAGTAGCAACAAAATAATTTTGTGGTTGGAGGTCACCACACCATGAGGAACCATATTAAAGGGCCGTAGCATTTGGAAGGCTGAAAATCACTGATACATAGGCCGTTGTGAGCCACTTGACACAGTGCTGGGAACTTAACTCTAGTCCCCAACAAGAGCATCAAGTGTTTAACATCAGAGACGCCTCTTCAGCACCAGGTATCTTATATATGAATATGTATTCATATATATGTATAGGTATCTTTTTATATGAATATATTCATTTATGTGTATATAATACACATATTATACACACATAAATGTATATATGTATAGGTATCTTTTTTATATGAATATATATATATTTATTTATGTGTGTGTGCGCAGGTGCTTAAGGAGGCCAGGAGAGGGCGCTGTGCTGGGAAATGAACTTCGGTCCTCCGGAAGAGCAGCAAACTGCTCTCGACTCTGGTCACTGCTGAGCCATCCTTCCCACCAAAATCTGTTACCGTTCTAAATATGATTATCCTATTTTTTGTTTGTTTGATTATTTTTGTTTTTCGAGACAGGGTTTCTATGTAGTCCGGACTGTCCTGAAACTCATTTTGAAGACCAGGCTGGCCTCGAACTCAGATAGATCCGCCTGCCTCAGCCTCCTGAGTGCTGGGACTAAAAGTGTGTGCCACCATGCCCGTCAATTATCTTATCTTTAAGGGGACAAAGAGAGGTCCCTGGGGAGGAAAGGTGGGGTGCAAATTATTCAACACTGCCTAGTCTAAAATAAAAAGTCTCAAGACCGGGACCCAAAACCATCTTCTCTGCCTCTTCAGAGGGACTAAGGGGCCAATCAGCTAGTCAGGGGAACGCCACAGCAGCCCACTCTTGGAGGTGCTAAACCACTGACCTTGCGGTCCCCGGGAGCGACAGCACGGAGGGCGGCCATGCTCCGATCCGGGTGGCAGTGGGATCACCGGGCAGAGGTTATGTAAGTAAGGCTGTGGAGCCTGAAGGAGGGTGGAGGAGAGCCTCGGAGCCACGCAGGCTATTGATCACTCAGTCTCTGCTCACAGTCCCCCGCCCCCAACCCACCCGCAAAGGCGTCCTACCGGCTGGGCAGAGAATGCCGCGCCCGCCCTGGCCCGGGGCCCACCCTGCGCTGCAGGTCTGCAGGACCCACCGAGCCTGCTCCGGTGGCCTTTCCAGTGGAGCTAAACTGGTGGGGGTTAGAGGAGTGACGCTTTCTACCACAAGTTTCTGACTCAGTATTCGGATGCTCAAGTTACTCACAACCCTGAGCGCCCTCGCGCGTCGCCCATGCGCACTCCTTCGGAGGAGCGGACCAGACCTGCAGTACTGGGCCGGGCCTGGAGGGGGGACTCCGGGCAGGGTAGCAGATATTCCAGTTCATGCTTGCCCCTTAAATATGCTTGCTCTGAAGAGAACAATAGCTGTCAAAAGACAGAATGTAGCTCGCTCCTCCCTCCCTCCCTTCCTCCTTCCCACTTTCCCCGCCTGCTTGCCTTCCTGCTTTCCTTCCTCTCCTTCCTTCCTTCTTCCTCTTCTTTCTTTTGTCCCCCTTATGCCTCTTCTGACCCAGTCTCTCTATTTAGTCCAGACTGGCCTTGACCTCTCAGCAGTTCACCTGCCTCAGTTCATCAAGAGCTGAGTTTATAAGAGCATATTACCATGCCTGGCCACATTTTCATATTGACGAACTCCTACACACATGCTAGTCAGTAGCGTAAGGCAACATTCGCCAGCAAAGCCTGCAGTTAGGGTCATTCAGAACAGGTTTTCTACCCCCCCCCCTGCCCCGCTGCAACTCTGTCCCTGAGATTTCCATTACAGCCTGCTCCGCCCTGTCTGCATTGCTCAGAGTGACCGGCAGACATCACCAGTGGGGCATCCCAGCGAACCTGGTTACTCTGCCAGCTTACTGTGAGCAAGGAACTCTTTCCTTAACATAAGTGGCTATTACAAAAGTATTTAAAGGACAGCATGAGCGTGGTGGCTCACAGCCGCACTGAGGTGGAGTCTTAACACCAACTCCTACTAGTTTGTGACCTTGAAGTTACCTCTGTGTGCATTGGCCCCACACCTACCACCTGGAAATAACAGAGTCCTCGTGGGACTCTTGTGCTTTTAAGACAGAGTCTCAGGTACCCCAGGCTAGCCTCAAACTCACTATGCAGTCAAGGGTGTCCTTGAGCTGGTCCTCCAGTGTCCATCCCTGAGAGTGGAATTAGGGGTTCACTCCACCATTGCCAGTTTATGTGGCACCGGACAGAAATTGAGGGCTTAGTGCAGGCTATGAAGGCATTCTACTTGCCGAGTGATGGCCACAGCCTCTGTGGTTCCCTTTAAATGAGATGCTGTACATTGTCCTATAGAACTGAAAAAAGAAATGCACTCTGAACCTGAACATCTGGGTGTGGCCTCAAGCCTTAACACTTACTGTTTGGGGATTTGGGGTGAGTCACTCCCTTTCTCTCTGCCTAAATTTTCATCTACAGGATGGGTTTCAGAAGCTTGTTTATAAAATCCCAGCACTTGAGAGGTTGAGGCAGGAGGACTGCTACAAGTTCAACCTGGGGCTACATGGTAAGTTCTGGACCAGCCTAGGCTACAGAGTGAGACTCTCCCTCATACAACAAAGATAAAAAGTAAAAGAATAAAATAAAATGGGGGTAAGAGAATCTCACCAAGTGTTTATGAGATTAAGTGGAATATGTCTATCATGCTTAGATTCAATGAAAACCTGATAAGGATTAGTCTTTCCCCCCTATTTGTTTGAGACAAGGTCTCATGTGGCTCAGGCTAGCCTCCAATATACTATGTGTCTGAGGCTAACCTTGATCTCCTACTCTTCTTGCCTGTACTTCCAAACACTGGGATTTCAGATGGATGCCGCAAACCAGGCACCACACGTCTTTAAAACCTTTACGGTGTTTGTTCTTTTTCCATTCTGATGTTTACAAGACCGGCTGATTTTATCCTGACTCTTAGATTCCTGGGTAAACAGTATGTATCTGCTTATTCATCTGTTGACGTTTGTCTCTTGTGAACTATATGTGACCCTAGCACCACCTTAGAAGGTAGTTGTTCTCGGTCCCCCCCCCTGCCAGTTCATGGACAAAGATACACAGGCTCAAAGTGGTTTTCTAGATATGGACAGTAAGTGGAACCAGGACACACACAACTTCTTCCTCCAAGGCCAGGGCTCTGCCTGTTTACCGTCACACAGCTGCCTTTATAAAACCTCTAAGAGAAGCATCGGCGTGTGTGTGTGTGTGTGTGTGTGTGTGTGTGTGTGTGTGTGTCCTCAGAACACTGTCCACTTTAGTTTTGAGACATGGTCTCTCATCTGCTTGGAGCTTGCCAAGCAGCCTGGGAGGCAGAGGGGCTCGGAGGATCCACCTGTCTCTGCCTGCCCAGCACGGACTGGCACAGACTGGCATTTGAACTTAGTTTATCTCCTGCTCTGCCAGCACCGCAGTCACTGAGCCATCTTCCCAGCTCCAGTGCACATCTTATTATATACGATCCTTTGCCAGATACCTATGCAGGCTTGTTTGTTTGTTTGTTTGTTTGTTTTTCTTTCCCTCTCTTTTTCCCCCCCAGACGGGTTCTCCTTGTGTATCTCTAGCTGGTCTGAAACCTATGTCAACCTGACTGACCTTGAGCTCAAAACAGACAGGGTGACAGCTTTCTCAGGGAAAGGATGCATTGGGCTCTATCTTGAGCTTCCTAGAGCTCACAGTCAGTCAGAGATGAAGTGTGACAAATGTCACAGCAGTGGAGGAACATTTGGAAAGTGCTGTGTCAGGTGTTGGGAACAGCCTGGAGGAGACAGGGAAGTGCTGGCCTGACTCCCAGCTGCCTCCCGCGGCCCTCCCTGGCCTCCCCCTGCCCCTGAAGCATCAGCTAATGGGCCACTGAGGAGTTAGGAAGCTGAGTTGTTAGCCTTGAGGTTGAGTTCTTTCAGTTTTCTTGAAGTTTCAAGGTCTGGATAGGAGGTTGCTGTAGATTGAAAAATGTAAAAACTGAGGCCAGGCATGGTGGCACCCTGTCTGTTTTCTCTCTGGGCCAGGCATAGTGGCAAACACTTAGAACCCAAATACTTGGGGCCCTAAGGCAAGAGAGTCATTGGAGTTTGAGTCCAGTCTGGGCTATGCAGAGAGATCTGTCTGCACTAATTTGCTTCCTGATGCAGTGATAAAACACTGACCAAAAGCAACTTAGGAAGGAAGGGGGTTATTTTATCTTATAAGCTACAGTCCATCGTTGAAGGAAACCCTGGCAGAAACACAAGGGAGGAACCTAGAGGCAGGAACCTGGAGACAGGTAATTGGAGGCAGGAAACTGGAAGCAGAAATGCTGCTTACTGACATCTCTTCTCTTACTTGCTCAGAGAGCTATCTCATATAGCCCAGACCTACCTGCTTAGGGATGACACCGCCCACAGTGGGCTGGGTCCTGCTTCATTAATTAATAATCAAAAAATGCCTTCACATGCATGCCCACAAGTCAATCTGATGGAGGTTTTCTTTTTTCTTTTTTTTTTTTTTTGAGGTGTAGTTTATTTTATGTACATCAGTGTTTTACCTACATGCGTGCCATGCACCACATACATGTAGGCCCTCAAAGGCCAGAAGAGGTGTCAAATCTCCTGAAACTGAAGTTATAGGCAGTTGTTTGATGCTGTGTGAATGCTGGGAGCCCAAGTCCAGGTTCTTTGAAAGAGCAGGCAGTTCTCTTAACTGCTGAGCCATCTATCTCTCCAGAGACTTGAGCCCTCCTGCATTTGGTATTGGTAGGGGTTTCTGGATCCAGTCCCCGTGATGCTGAAGGTGCTACACTTAGCACTCGGGTTATTTTACTGAGAAGTCTTGGAGAGCTAGGGTCAGTCAGCGACCACACACCTAGTAAGAGAACAGCTGAGATTTGACCACAAGTCTGTCTGACATGGAGTGAGAAAACTTTAACCTCTGCCCTTCTTGCCTCTGAGAGCCGCAGAGAGGCTGAAGAAGTGGCAGCCATCTCAGGGGAGACTCGATGTGGAGAAACATGAACCGTGGCAGACACTGCAACAGCCTTCCTACACTAACCATTGGTCTCTTCTCTTTCTTTTCCTCCTCCCTGGGGGTGTTCTCTGGGTGCCTGGCAATCTGTGCCCTGACTCAAGTCCAGAGAGCTCTGTCTCCCAGTCCCTGGCACCAGGCAAGGAAGGCTATCCAATGTCAGAGATCAGCAAAGCCCTCCATGTGACCACTTGTCTTCCCAGCATGCAGCAGCCACGTTTCCAGCAAGTGGTTTCAATGGCGGTCAGCCAAGGTAAGGCCAGGCTCTCGTTTGGCCAGCCACAGATGCCTGGTCACAGAACAGCTGCTCCCTGCATGTGTTTGGCCCCAAAGGCCAAGTGTTTCCACTCAGTTCCTGCCGTCCTAAAGCCTCATCATTCCTCTACCCATGTCCCCAGTTGTCCCTTCCCAGAAAGCCATCCTGAGCCAGAGCCATTAGCTCTGGGCTTGATTTCTAAATACTCAGCAGCCCCAGTCTTTTCGGCAGCGCTGGGCAGGCGGGCCCAGAACATCTGATGCCTTCCATGCTCATGGTGGTTTTAAAGGTGTCCTCATTTTCTTTCTGTTGCTTTGACAAAATAYTCGGTCCAAAAGTAACTYAGGGGAGGAAAGGGTCTATTTCTTACAACTTACACGTCACACTCCATCACTGAGGAAAGTCAGGGCAGGGACTGTAGCCAGGAAGCTCGAAGCAGGAATCACCAGAGAACACGGATGCCAGTTTACTCTCTGGCTCACTCACAGGCACATGCTCGACTAACCTTTTCTCTGTTAAAGCTTACAGACACTGGGTGCCTATTTATTTATTTTATTATTTGTTTGTTTGTTTGTCTGTCTGTCTGTTCATAATATATATGGGGGTCCCTGGGAAGGGAATTACAGATGATTGTGAGATGTCTGTCTGCTTACACGGGATCCCCTGGGATGAGAATTGCAGATGGCTATGAGATGTCTGTCTGTCTGTCTGTCTGTCTGTCATGGGATCCAGGATTCTCTGGAAGAGCAGCAATGTCTCCTGATTTCTAAGGGTCTCCAGACCATTATCTATCTTGCTCATACACCCCACTTCCCTCTGGCTTGGGGTGGTCCCACCCACAGTGGGCTGGGCTCCMCTAAATCAATTAATAATCAAGACAATCCCCCCAGTCTGTGGGGCAGTTTGGTAGGGGCAATTCCTCAATCAAGGCTTTCCTCTCGCATGATCCTCGGCTATGTCAAGTTGGCCATTAAGAATGACTAGGACAGGGGGCTGGAGAGATGGCTCAGCGGTTAAGAGCACTGACTTTCCTCTGAAGGTCCTGCGTTCAAATCCCAGCAACTATGTGGTGGCTCACAACCATCTGTAATGAGATCTGACGCCCTCTTCTGGTGTGTCTGAAGATAGCTACGGTATACTTAGATATAATAATAAAATCTTAAAAAAAAAAAANAGGGGAGGAAAGGGTCTATTTCTTACAACTTACACGTCACACTCCATCACTGAGGAAAGTCAGGGCAGGGACTGTAGCCAGGAAGCTCGAAGCAGGAATCACCAGAGAACACGGATGCCAGTTTACTCTCTGGCTCACTCACAGGCACATGCTCGACTAACCTTTTCTCTGTTAAAGCTTACAGACACTGGGTGCCTATTTATTTATTTTATTATTTGTTTGTTTGTTTGTCTGTCTGTCTGTTCATAATATATATGGGGGTCCCTGGGAAGGGAATTACAGATGATTGTGAGATGTCTGTCTGCTTACACGGGATCCCCTGGGATGAGAATTGCAGATGGCTATGAGATGTCTGTCTGTCTGTCTGTCTGTCTGTCATGGGATCCAGGATTCTCTGGAAGAGCAGCAATGTCTCCTGATTTCTAAGGGTCTCCAGACCATTATCTATCTTGCTCATACACCCCACTTCCCTCTGGCTTGGGGTGGTCCCACCCACAGTGGGCTGGGCTCCMCTAAATCAATTAATAATCAAGACAATCCCCCCAGTCTGTGGGGCAGTTTGGTAGGGGCAATTCCTCAATCAAGGCTTTCCTCTCGCATGATCCTCGGCTATGTCAAGTTGGCCATTAAGAATGACYAGGACAGGGGGCTGGAGAGATGGCTCAGCGGTTAAGAGCACTGACTTTCCTCTGAAGGTCCTGCGTTCAAATCCCAGCAACTATGTGGTGGCTCACAACCATCTGTAATGAGATCTGACGCCCTCTTCTGGTGTGTCTGAAGATAGCTACGGTATACTTAGATATAATAATAAAATCTTAAAAAAAAAAAAGAAGAAGAATGACTAGGACAAAAGGGTCATTTAGAATTCTAAACTCATGTTCCTGTTGTCTTTGATTCTAAAGAACTACTAAGCCATGGCAGGCCCTAGAAACCACTAGTCACTCAAGGGACCCAGCCGGAACTTGAGGGACCCTGCAGGAAAGATGGAAGCACACAAACACGGTGCTTTAGAAACAGCAGCTACAACTGCAGAAGGCAGAGCAGGCCCTTGGACTCCGAAGCAGGGTCATAGCAGCTTCTGGGGCCACTAGCAATCATTGTCTCTCCTTTACAATGTCGGCTGAGATCCTTCCACGTGCCCTGTGCTGGGCTGTACATGCGGTCTCTAACTCAACGCTTCCAATGATGTCATATCCTATTTTACAGAAAAGGAAACCGGGGCTCAGGACTCAGGCCCATCTGTCAGCAAAGAAACCACAATGTAGTGCAGGCAGTCCGAGAGTCGTGCTAGATGCTATTCAAGTTGAAAGCTACACAGCCCAAAGAAGATCAAAGTTAAACTGCAGAATGTGGGGTGGAGTGGGGAAAAGCTCCCAAGTATTAGCAGAGCACCTCAATTCCTACCAAACCTACTGCGGTCAATTTTCTGTACTTGACTCCAGAGATCTGACACTCACTGAGGCCCAAAAAATGAACTGGTTTCCTGATGCTTACTTCCTGGCCTTTTTCTCCCAGCTAAAGCGGACACTAGGAGGCTAAAAGGGTGGCTTAGTGGGAGGATACTTTCCTTGCCTGGTGTGTGTGAAGTCCTGGGTTCAGTTCTAAGAGATACGATTAAATAAAATGGATACTAGGAACTACACATCCCAAGAAACATTCTCTTCTGGGTACCGCTTTCAGGGCTCGTGGGTGTGCTCATGAGAACTCAAAACCACAGGCCACATTGGGATTTGACCATACCACTAACAAAGAGATACAGAGAGCCACAGTGCCCCTTCTCATCAGCATCTCATGGGAGGGTCAGTCCAGGGCAGCCCATGCTCCCCTCAGTTCTCATGAATCAGTGGTCTGGAAGCAAAAGCTGTTATTGAGACTCTGGGAGCTCAGTTATTAATAGAGCCAAGGACTGGGTTTTACTTGAGAGACAGGCCCCCTGTTCACCCAGTGGTGACCAGGCCAGGAGGGGGAGTGCTGAAGTCGTTGGGTGGATTTTCTGCTCTTCTGAGTGCCCCTAATGACAGCATCTTCCAGGAAAAGGCCAAGTTAGCCTTTCATTCTGGCCGTTGCAACACAAAGGGCTTCCCAGCAGCTGGCAGAGCCGGCAGGCCAGGGAGACTTGCTTCACCCTTCCTCCATTGAGACCCTCTCCCTTCATGCATGACCAGACCACTCTTGTCAACATCCCTTCACGGCTTTGCAGTTCCCTGGCCTTCCAGAACCTTGTTTGTCTCCCTCAGCCATGACCATAATGCCGTCTTTGTTCCAGACCACTTACCACGTCCATGAGCTTTGGCAGCTTCACCAGCTTGTGCCCTTCTGGATCCTTGTTGAGACTACAGTTTAAGATATTGGGGCAGGGGTGGGGGCTGGGTGGGGGTGTGACTAGGGATGCAGTGCTTGCCCACAGGCCAAGTGCTTACCTACCTATTGTATGACAGACTTTTCACGGAACGACACAAAACACTCATCTATTCATCCCGGACAGGGAGGCCTCGGCAGAGCAAAGCAACTGCTGTACCAACAGTCAGTTTGGTAAAACAGTGAGTTTTTACAGGAGTTACTAACGGGACTGTGGGTGAGGGGTCACTGACAAAGAGCGGGGACCACTCAAAAGCAGCCACCTCACCAGAAAGCCCACATCAACATGGGTGACACGTCCCCAAACTGCCACCCTGGCACTCTCTGCAGCCTGGGGCAGCCCAGCGGTCAATCTCCACACCTCAGGGAAACACCTCACTCCCCTCCAGCCTTAAGGATCCTTCAGACTTTTGTGCTCCCAGGCACGTGACCTTTCCTTTCCCTCCTGCCTGCCCCTCCTGGAGAAAGTATTTGCTCAGAGGCCGCGTTGCTGTTGCCGTTTTGCTGCTGTGTTCCTTTTACAGAATAATAGAAGTGGGTTTTCCCCTACAGTGGCACAGGCCTGGTCTACTTCCTTCTTCAGGAAATAGAAAGGGGAAAGGATGTTGGGGCCCCGCTGGCTCTTTTCCCCCTTCAGGTTAAAGTCTGGGCTCCATCCCATGGGAGGGGACCACTCCTGTTCAAGGTGGGTTCCCCCTCATCCCCCCCCCCAGTTAATCCTCTTTGGAAAAACTCTCTGTCTCTGTCTCTGTGTGTGTGTCTCTGTCTCTGCTGTGTGTGTCTCGCTCTCTGTCTCTGTCTCTTTTTCTCTGTTTCTCTGTCTCTTTCGTCTGTCTCTGTCTCTGCTTTTCTCTCTCTGTTTCTCTGTCTCTCTTTCTCTCTGTCTCTGTGTCTCTGTGTATGCCTCCATCTGGCTATCCCTCCTCTCTCTGTCTCTGTCTTTCCTCTGTATATATATCCCTCTCTCACATAGACACAGACACACAAAATGGACTTCATCACTTGTTTATTTTCTTATTTTATTTCTTTAATTTTTGTGTGTTTTGTTTTAAAATGTATTGTATTGTGTATTGTATTGTATTGTATTGTATTGTATTGTATTGTATTGTATATGTATTGTATTCTGCAAGCATGTATGTCTGTGTGTATGTCTGTGTATGGGCCTACTACCCATGGAGGTCAGAAAGGGGCGTGAAATCCCCTGAATCCAGAGTTTATGGGTGATTAGTCATACACTGCCATGTGGGTTCTGGGAAGTAAGCTCTGGCGCTCTCCAAGGGCATGATTTAATTGTGAAGTTATCTCTCTAGCCCTTGGCGTTCTCTTGCTTGGGCTGTGCACTGATTGTTTGCGGATGGATCAGCTATTCATGAAGACTGAACAGCTCTCACCAACCCGAGAAGATATTTATGATGATTACTTTTGATTGTCAACTCAACTGGCTTAAGGAGCAACTAAGGCTGTGCATGATGGTGCATACCTTTAACCCCAGCACTTAGGAGTCAGAGACAGGTGGATCTGTGAATTTGAGGCCAGGGTCATCTATATAGTGAGTTCCACACTAGCCAGGGCTATAGAGTGAGACTCTGTCTCAAAACAAAAACAAAAACAAATCAGAATAAAAAACTGGGCTGGAGATCTGGTGGGTCTCAAGCACCTGTAACTGCCCTTCCAAGGGGTCTGCGGCCCTCTGCAGGCCTCCATGGACACTGCACTCACACACACACACACACACACACAGCGAGACACACAATTTTTAAAAATAACAATAAATTCTTCAAGTGGGGGAGAGAAGAAGAAAGAGAGAGAAGGAGAAAGGGAGAGAGAGGCAGAGAGGGACAGAGAGAGA
>BDUI01011208.1:35246-47930 GCA_002335545.1 Apodemus speciosus
GATGGCTCAGAGGTTAAGAACTCTTCTGAAGGTCCTGAGTTCGAATCCCAGCAACCACATGGTGGCTCAGAACCATCTGTAATGAGATCTGACGCCCTCTCCTGGAGTGTCTGAAGACAGCTACAGCGTACTTACATATAATAAATAAATAAATCTTAAAAAAAAAACATAAATAAAAGGGAAACACCCTGACACCACCCGTCGCAGAGTGTCTGTGTGGCGGGCTTCATATGAACTCCCTAGGCTCAGGTGGGTGAGCGCTCAGAGGCTTAAGATGCAAGGTCTTGTGTGTCACTGGGGTCAGCGGCAAGCTTGGGTAGCCCCTCCCGACTTGCAGTGTGCTCTTCCGAGCTTGTGCTTGTGGTCGAGGGTGTGAGTCGTCCCGTCCAGTCCGTAGCTTTCTGCTCCAGTCACTACCTGCTGCCACGGCACCACGCCCGCCAGACTTCCTGGCCGGGGTAGACTTTTACCCCTGTGGAACCGTGAGCCAAAACCAAATCTTTTTCCCGTAAGTTGCTTTGGTTGTGGTGTTTTACCACGGCGACAGAACAGCAACTAAGTCAGTCAGCCTGAGAGACAGAGGCTTCCCAGCAGCTGTGACTCAAGCTGTGGAGCGGAGGCAGCTGGCGCTGGGGGTTCTTGCAGGAGGGAGTACTCCCTAGCTGTTCCCATGACCCAGCGAGCCAGGCCAGCGATGGTCACACTCATTCAGCAAACACGGTGGACGTCTCTGGAGGGTTCTTCTTAGACACTACGCATTTAGGATTATGCTAAATGGCTATGGTGCAGGATGGTATGAAGCATAGACTTAGTAAGAAGGAAAATAACTCTAACAGAATGGACGAGCGAAAGGAGGAAATGCACATTAATGATAAACGCTATGCTGAGAAGGATGTGTAGGTAGTGTTTAAGTATGAAATGGCTCCCACGGGCTCCCACGGGCCCCACGTGCACCCGCTGGCGGTGCTGCTTGCAAAGGTTATAGAGCCTTTAGGCAGTGGAACATTGGAGGAAGTTAATTACTATGGACCAGGTCTCTGTCTCCTTTTCTATTACTGTCTCTCTCTGTCTCTCTCTGTCTCTCTCTGTCTCTCTCTGTCTCTCTCTCTCTCTCTCTCTCTCTGTGTGTGTGTGTGTGTGTGTGTGTGTNTGTGTGTGTGTGTGTGTGTGTGTGTGTGTGTGTCTGTCTGTCTGTCTCTTTGTCTCTGCCTGTTTCTGTTTCTGTGTTTCTGTTTCTCTGTCTGTCTGTCTCTCATCTCTCTCCCCTCTCTCTATGTGGGGATGAAACGTGGTCACTCTGCTTCCTGACTGCCAAGTCATCCTCATTTTCCTGCCCCGTACTTCCTCACCACAACGGGCTGTGTCTCCAGGAAGCTCCCTTCCCCTCCTAAGCTGCTTTTGGTCAAGGTCTTTTATCCCAGCCACAGACAAGCATGCATCTATACTGAGTGATCAGGGCGGCCCTCACTCTGGAAGGGATACTGAAGAGAAATAGCTGGAAGGAGCCAGGCTTGCCACGAATAAGGAGCTTGACAGGCAAAAGGTAGGAAAAGCCTTAACGTGTCCACAGTGTGAGTGAAGGCTGGTATGCTGGTTACTTTGAGTAAGAGGGAAGGAAAAATAAAAAACAAATAAAAAATAAAAAGTAATAGATTAAAAAAAAACTTGACCAAAAGGGCTTGGAATTAGAAGGAAGGGTTTGGAATTTCTCCTGGGTATCATAAGAAACCATTAGAAAGTTTTAATTTGGAAGGAACACATTTAGATTTAATTTTTGAAAGATCACTGTCTACATCTAAAATACCTTTAGTAAACTACAACTGGTGTTTTGTTTTTCTTTTCCTATYCAACTTCCTTATGTCCATTCTTCCGATAATGTAATCTTTCCCTCCGGACAGGCATGTGACTTGGCTTGACCAGTCACAGTATCCCATTTCCTGGGACACACTCATTGGTTCAGTGTAGTCACGTGATACGAGCAGAGCTGTCCTTGTGATTCTTGGTTTAGAGATGAAAAAGTAGCTTTGGCTTCTGAGRTCTGTGGCTGAAAGGATGTGGAAGCAGCCATCTTTCTTTCTTTAACATTTATTCTGTGCATGTGTGCAGGCACATGTGTGCCAAAGCACGCACACATAGAGGTCGGAGGACAACTTGAGTCAGTTCTCCTGCCTGCCACATGGGTTCTGGAGCTCAAACACAGCAGCACATGCCTCTGCTCAGTGTGTCATCGCAGCAGCAGCCATCTTTCCTGCGGGGGTGGGGGTGGGGGTCGGGGAGGGAGGAGGGGGCGGGGACATTTACAGCAGGAGAGAAAGAAATCAGGCAGGACAAGCAGAGATGACAGACAGAGCCGCTCCCTCTAACACTGAATCCTAATTCCAGGGGCTGGGACCTTGACTCCTAAAGTCTTTTGTGCAGCCCCGAGAGAGTGTCTTATTCCTGACTTCTCTACTAAGCAAGCCATGAATTTCTCCTTTTACTTAACTGTGGGCCTTCTTAAAGGCACGCCAGTTACATCTATAATCCCAAGACCTTGGGGAACTAAGGCAGGAGAATCACAAATTCCGGGCTAGTCTGGGCTACACCGTGAGCTCAAGTTGGAACTATGCAGTAAGACCCTGTTTTGAAAAAAAAAAAAAAAATCCTTATTTCAGCATCTCCTTCTTAGCTGAAGTGTGTGTATGCATGTGCATGTTTTCAATCTCTTTTATTCTGAAGTAAAATCCACGTCCATCTTGAAAATGCAATAGCACAAAGACTTAGTACATGTGTCCTTTCCATAAAGAAGCAAAGATGACACCTGTGGCTCCTGGTTTAGCAGAAGGAAACGTCAGCTAGCATCATCTCGCAACACGTTTAAGACCAGAGGGCCGGAAAGTTGGCTCAGCATTTTAAAGCACCTGCTACTCTTTCAGAAGGCAAGCAACTCACGGCTGCCTATAACGTTAGCTTCAGGGCAAGCAACTCACGGCTGCCTATACCGTTAGCTTCAGGGACCCAGTGCCTTCTTCGAGCCTCTTGAGGCAGCTGCACTCACATATACAGGCAGTAACATACACATATACACATAATTTAAAAAAAACAAAACACAGACTTGACTAAAGCCCAGCCATGGGTGGTTAAGGCCCATCCCGAGATGACCTAAGAGCAGATGTGGGTGAGAGCACGTCCTCCACCCAGCGCGTGGGTTCACAGTGACCGCCCGTCACAGCGGCAGTCATGTGGTTCAGCTTTGATGGCGTGATAAGGCGATAGTTAACAATAACAACGTCTACTGCTGTGGGTGATGCTTTATTGTTTATACATTTCCTCGTTTGATCCTTGCAGCAACCCTGAGGTAGGTATATCCCCACTTTACAGTTGAATAACCAATGTCCCTAGGTCAGACTACGTGCCAAAGATCCTACTCAAAGCCACTGGTGACTCCAAACCCAAGGGGACTCTTGAGTAGTTCACAGGCTGCTGTCAAGGAAAGTAGAACAGAAACGTCAGCTGGAAAGGGGCTGCATCATCACGGGGGTCTGAGGCTCCTCACCAGAGAAGGACGAGGCACACTCGCAGGCCAAGAGCAGGGCTGAGCGGAGGCAGCACACACGGGGAAAACGAAGCCAGAGAGGAGAGGGCGGCCTCTTCAAGCACGTGCAGCGCCTAGCTTGCCTAGCTTCCAAGGACTGGAGAGACGCCGGCTCTCCAGCAGCAACGTGTCCAGGGACGGGCCTCAGGCAGCAGGCCAGGGAGGAGCTAACTACCTCAGAGCAGCACCTCCTCCATGTGGCCCAACTGTGGTGACGATGGATGGACCGTGGTCCTTTAACCTCACTAAGGCCTTGAGAATCTGATGAAAGTCATCACACACACACACACACACACACACACACACACACACACACACACACGACACACATGGACAGATACTTTGTATACAATTTCGGGGAGTCCACGGACCCTAGCTGGGGGACTCCTGCTTTCAGGCAAGGGTGAAAGTCACTGAGGCAAATCTTTTTTAACCTGCTTGTATCTCCTACGCACTTTTCTGGGTTCCTTTCCTCATCCCCCAATATTTAGAATGTTGTGAAGTTCATTTTAAATGGAAACCAAGAAAAGAGGGCTCCGCCTCCACTATAGCCAGGGGAGCACAGCAGTGACACGGCAGTGGTGGCAGCCAGAGGAGAAAGACAAGGAGAAGGAAAAGGAGACACGTGTCCTGCTACCCTTCCCACCCAGAAGGTCACTTTGGGAACTTTGCTCAAAGTTGAAGAAGCACTGTGGGGTGATGGGGGCATGTGGCTTCCGTCACTGGCCACCGAGAGTGGAGCTGTCCCCAGTCCAGCCTTCCTCTCTGATCCCTGAAAAGCACCTGGGCACCGACCCTGCCATCCATGCATGCACGGACACGACTTCTAGGCACATCAGTGTATAGACACACACTCTTCCAGGGACAAAGGGAAACTGAGTTGGGAGAGATCTCAAGGCAGTCGGGGGATCATGCGCTCCCCAGAGTCAGCAAACCGGAAAATCATACAGCCACCACAAGGATGCGGGAGCGCACACTCCCCAGTGCCTCACAGTGCTTCCTCTTTCTGGGGCCCACCACCCCACAAGCTGATGGGCCCAAGACAAGAGGCCAGAGCCGAGGGTTACAGGGTTGATCTCTCATGAGAATCAGGAATCAGGCAAAGGTCTGGCCCTCGGCCCACCCAGGTCCGGAGGACAGACACTGCCGTGAGATCACACAGACTCCAAGAGAATGGAGTAGCCATGATCATCTCCCAGGCTCGGTGACCCTGGTCTTGGTAGCCGCCAGTTCCTAAGACTGCTCGTGGCTGGCAGTCATTCTCCTGGGCTTTAGATGGACGTCTCATCACACGTGGCCAGAGGGGCCCCAGTGAGCCGGATGTGAGCTGGGCTCGGGCAAGAATCCAGCAAGAAGGGTGGAGGGAAGCCACCGAAACCACTGCCCCGCTTACCCAGGGCCAGGGGCAGCCGTTCATCTTCAGGTGAGGGAGAGGGAGGGTCCTGGCTATAGCTTGTGGTCCCAGAAGCTGGAGCCCCCAGATCTAAGCCCACCTTGTCTCTAGCTAGAAGCTCCCTCTGTCGCCGACGCTGCTGACGGCGACCAATCAGGAGGAGAGTGAGGGATGCTGCGAGAACACCCAGGAAAAAGCCAACCAGTCCAGCCCCCACCACTGTGTGGGCCCGGCTTGAGGGCCCCTGCTGGCCGCCCCACACCAAGCTATAAGCAGCCACCACACGGGCGGCTCCACCCTCCTGACACTCGCAAGCATACGCCCCCATAGCCCCTGGGGTCACCACCACCTCTAGCCCATCCCTCCGCGGGGTAAGCGCAGTCACCCCACTGGGCTGGTGCCACACACAGGATGCCCAGGCAGAACTGGGAGAGCACGGCAGGACCACGTGGCCCACCGCCGCCACCGGAACTTCAAACACTACAGGATGTTCTGTGGAGAGAAGGCAAAGACACGAAAGACATGAGGCTACAGTCAGAAAGTAGGCTGGGGGAGGGGCATATGGAGAGATGTCAGATTTGTAGAGACATCGCCAAAAGGGATTCCCAAAGATGGAAAGGCCCTGGGTCCTGGGCTGCCATGTCTTCATGGTTCAAATTTTTTTGAATAAGTCAAAAAAGATCCACTTTCTAGCCCCTGTCTATACACCCTACCCACACTTCCCTGAGCCATACAAACCTCCAGGTTCTTTCGGACACAAAGAAGAGACATCTGCTGACTCTATGTCTTGAACCATCCTACAAAGGAGAGAATAGCTGGTAAATCTAGTGTCTGGATGTGCGCGCCTTCCTCAGACCCTCACAGTGCCAAGTACTCGGCCCCATGGTACTCCCAGTACCAGAGTACTCGGTTACCACAGTACTCGGTTAACACAGTACTGTTATCATAGTACTCGGTTATCACAGTACTCGATTAACACAGTACTCGGTTAATACAGTACTCGGTTAACACAGTACTGTTATCATAGTACTCGGTTATCACAGTATTCAGTTAACACAGTACTCGGTTATCACAGTACTCGGTTACCACAGTACTCACTCCAGAACCCATCACATCAGAAATCACTCCTGGGGTTAGTTAGCATTCCCTTCTCCACCAAATCTTCCCTTAATTCACCTTACGTTCCTCAAGGCATTCGTCCTGTCAAATATGCACATATTCCTACTGTCAATCTATTGGAAAGATGCTTGGTGGGTGTCCCCTAAGAGGAAGGAGACCTAAAAAGTGACGCTGACTGTCCGTGGATACGGGGTGTCTCTTATTTAGACCTGAGGTCTTGGGGTCGGGGTACGACGCAGCGGGTGAGCACGCTTGCCGTGCATGGGGACTTGGTTCAAACCTTCGGCACCAGGTAAGAGGCTGAGTGTGAGGCCAGGCTGCTGGCGCACCATGGGGCTTCTGAACAGAAACTCCCAATGTGACTATGAAAAAGTATTTTGCAAACAGCTGGCCAAAACTATTCCATTGAGGGAATTGAAATTAAAGATTAACAGCTGAGACCAGCTCAGGGGAGGGGGCCTCCCTAGCATGCGCAGACGGAGGTGAATCAGGCACGAATCGTGACGCCTATACTCTCAGAGTGGGGGAAGATGAGGCAGGAGAGATCACTATGAATCTGAGGCCAGCCCAGGTTCTACAGATTAGGGTGAGTTCTAAGCCAGCCTGAGCTACAGATTAAGATCTTATCGCATTTTTTTTTAAATTAAAAGTTATAAAGCACATAAGCCTACTAGTACTGATGGTATTATTTGAATTTTTATTTATACAGGTTGTTGTAAGTATATGTAAATGAGGAAACTGAAACATTCGCTGTATATTTGATAACACTAAGAAATTAAGAATTGGGGGGGGTGGGCTGGAGAGATGGCTCAGTGGTTAAGAGCACCGACTGCTCTTCTGAAGGTCCTGAGTTCAAATCCCAGCAACCACATGGTGGCTCACAACCATCCGCAATGAGATCTGACACCCTCTTCTGGTGTGTCTGAAGACAGCTACAGTGTACTTAGATATAATAATAAATAAATCTTAAAAAAAAAAAAAAGAATTGGGTATGGCTACATCAGTATTACCTATTATGTAATACCCCTCAGTGCACTACATGGGTGCAATACCCGCAGAGGCCAGAAGAGGGCACTGGAGCCCTGGAACCGTGAGCCATCCTGTAGGTTCGAAGAATTGAAGAATTGAACCTGAGTCTTCTAGGAGAGCAACCAGTGCTCTCAACTGCTGACCCATCTCTCCAGCACCCTTTTCTTTGTTCTTAGTGCCCTTATATGCCACAGATACTCAAAGATTTATAAGATTAAAATAAGATGCTTCAAAATAACTGGCAGTGAAGTTGTTAAAGTGCTGGCCAGGCAGCAGTGGTGGAAGGGGTGGAAAGAAAAGGCAAATTTATCATTTTAGTCGTATTTATTCATTCATCATACTTCTAAATATGTTTAAATTTTCCAAGAATAAAATCTTTTTAGGCGATTTTACGTGACAGAGAGCCATTCTGAATTATGCAGGGCAGAGGCGATGTCAGGGCTTTGCTCTCGCGTGGCATATTTTTAAGGCACCTCTGAGAGGCGAATGGATGGCGGGAGCCCAGAATGGGCAAGAGGTCAGTTAGGACCCCCACCCCCAGTGAGAAGTGACAGGGTTGGGGCATGGCTCAGTGGGCACAGTGCCTGCTGTACAAACCTGATTGGGCAAGCTTGGCTCCCCAGAACCCACAACCGAGTTGGGCACAGTAAGACGGGTTCCCAGAAGTCCCTGTGCGGCCCTACTGACTGATGAGAAGGAAGAGGCAGAGGAAACCGGAAGCTTGCAGGCTGCTAGCTCGAATACACAAGAGCGAGCCACAGACAGACCTTGTCTCAAAGTGGAAAAAGACTAACCCCAGGGGTTGTCCTCTGACCTCTGACCTCTGACCTCTGACATACAAGCTGTGGCGATGACATACACTTGCCAGTCCTCGTGTATACACAGACACACTGCACATAAAAATGCACCATACATACACATCATACACAAACACACACACATACATATGCATCCTAATACATCACACACTCACACACACACACACACACACACACACACACACACACACACGACGCTGGCTTGGTGGCAGTGGAGGTGGAGGAAGCCAGGGGAACAATGGTCCACTGTGGACCTGGAGCCAATGTCATCCGAGGGACAATGTGTGCGATGTCTGGGGTGACGCGCCTGGAGGGGCTCAGTGCTTTCACTGAGATGTGCGTGTGCGCGGGAGAGAGGAGGCCACAGTGCGTGTGTAGACTGGCTGCGTCCGGGCTGCTAATGAAGCACTGCAGGCGGGTGTGGCGTACAGAGGTGCAAGGGTATTGTGCAGTTCTGCTAGAGTGACATGTGTGCATCATAGGAATGGGATCACCTACGCAGAGTGTGAAGAGAAGGAACCCGGGCGTGAAGCCCGAGGAGGAGACAGCCATTGGTAGGGTGAGAGGATACACAGATGGCAAAAGGAGAGGGTTTCCAGCGAGGAGGGAAGGCCAACTGGGAGCGCTCTGCTACGACGGAAACTGAGAAATGTCTCCTAGAGCCGTCAGTCCTGCTGCCTTTCTGTCACTGGCTGACATGGACTCAGTCACACTATCGGCGCAGGTCTAGCATCAATCAGACAGCACCAGACGGACAGACAGATGAGCTAATATGGACTGACAGATTGAGCAGGCAAGTGATGCAGGCTCCAAACAAGAAGGCACACGCGGGCAGAATGGCATCAGCGCTTGAGACAGGCATATGGGAGGGGCGGAGTCCCGGAGGGCAGGCCCGAGACCAAAGCGAGGCAGCCCCACTCACCCGCGGGGCTCGCCTGCATGGGCCACACAGGCATCGAGCCGGAAGCTCCAGGCGCACACGGGGTCCTGAGCCAGGATACACTCCGAGCAGCTCTGGAGGCGGCCGCAGTTACTGGTGTTCACCTGCGTCACCTCAGCCTGGGAGCCCACCAGGAGCCAATCCTGTAGAAACGGAGCGGGAGAGAAAACGCGCTGCATCTTCCAGACCAGATCATTAACTGGCCGCAGAGTCGACTCTCCCCAGCAGGCGCCCCGAATCCACAGCTCACATGGTACAGTTTCATGCTCTCAACCGGCTGTGGTTCTGGGAACAAGGCCAGATCCTCCAGGACACTGAGCTGAGCTCCGATGCGCACAGCCCGGTGGAGATGTCCATCCTCTAGGAGGAAGGGAAAGGGCAAAGAAATGGCTTAGCTGGCACTGTGCCTGGAAGCCTGGTGCCTGGATGCCACAGGGCACCTCTCCGTGCTGGCGATATGCACGATATGGACAACTTGCTTGAAGCCTAAATATACCTGTCCCCAGGTAGAGCACATCATACTCTTTCCCCGAGAGGCTGGTCACCCTGTGGGCCACAACTCTGAGATAGGCTGTATCTGTAGTGACCAGCAGGGGGCGGCCGTCAGCGGGAAACACGGGCCTGTCCATGAGCGGGTGGTCTCTGATAAAGGTGAGCACGCGGTCTGGCAGGGAGAGCGAGGATCCAAACTGCTGCAGCTTCATGTTGTTGGTGAGACACTAAAGGAGACAGGCCTGGGTGACAGAGTTTCTCAGGGAACAGGAGGTGTCCGGGATGTTTAGCAAAGCTCTTGCTCTTTGCAATGGTGGAAAAAAAAATGAAGGCTGAGATGAAGACCCTCCCCACCCCCTCACCTCTCCAGGTCTGGGCTGGGGCACCTCGTTGTCCATGACAGGTAGTCCCCTGTTGCAGTCATGTTTTAGCTCCCTAAAGGGACCATTCAGCACTGCCCGGATGTCTTGGGGGCGGAAGGCACACACAGCAGAGATGGCCGCTCCTTCCCTGGAGGAGTCACAGGTTGGAGCCCAGTGTCTGGAGGGAGCTAGGTGACAGCCACTCAGCCCTTATCAAATGAGCTGATCCCCGAGAAACACACGGGAGCCATGCAGCTGAGGGAGAGAGAGTCCACCTACAGTGACCACACCAGCTCCGCGGACCTCCCACCCTGCCGCCTACCTGTCATCCACCCCAGGACCCCCTCACCACTGGGAGGAAAAGATGCCATAAAAGATGGGGGTCCCCGCTCCAGGCTGTGGCCGAAGCTCTGTCATATCCTGCAGAACCCCCGAGGCCCGGCCATGCTCTGGCCCTGGACACAGCAGGTCCGCCTTTAGAAACGTGGTCCATCTCTGCTGGAGGGTCTTCCGGCCCCCGAGATCCCCCTGGGGTGACAAGAACATGGGGAATACTCTTTAGAAGACCAATACTAGACAAACCATGTGTAGATCCTCTTGTGTCCCCCCCTGACGTCACAGCACACGTGGACAGATGGGGAGACGGACATAGAGAGGAACAGACACATAGTCTGAGAAACTGAGGGTAACGGTACAGAGATGGATAAGGTTGTGATAACAAGGACAGTGACAACATGAACCGTGACAGAGAACTGTGACCTCACTTAGTCCTTAAAACACAGCTTGTCCTCAATTACTATATAAACTCTACATATTCGCTTCAAAGGTGCCAAAGAAGAAACTAGAGGTCGCAGAGGCTGAACGTGGTGGGGCAGGACTTGAACCATCATTACATCCTTCCATGAACATCTAATGTAAACCAACTTCCTATAGACAGTGTGGCAAGAGTGGGGGAGAGCCAGAGCTGCCAGAGCCGCCAGAGCCTTCTCCCTCACATTCCTCAAGCCCTCATTAAAGAAGCCCAAGTAAAGAACAAACCAGACAGAGGAGAGAGGCAAAAGAGACTCAGGGAGGAAGACATGGAAGGCCAGATACCAGGAGATGACACCCAGCCAGGACAGAGATCTTACCGCACACACGCGGGCCACTCGCGGGACCTTGATGCGCTCATAGGAGTCCAACACTCGGGAGGTCTCCGTGAAGAAAAAGAAAATTTCATCGTCTCCATCTTCATCCCCCCACTCGGCCGGGCTCAGGACCATAGCTGCGACAAAGGCTGGGGCTGAAGAAACCAATGACCTCAGATCTTCAGACAGTCCAGGACTACCCAGCCTCCACCTGACCTGTGCCCCAGGTGACCCTGTCCCTCTTCCCACCGTTAAGCCAGGATGACAAGGTCTCTGTTCGAATCCAGTCCTCAGCTCGACCCACAGCTCGGGAGATAATCGGCTCAGTCCCCAGGAAGTTTTTCACAGTGGCGGTGTAGAGGACGCCCCCTGCAGGGCGACAGGAAGGAGATAAGCAGTCAGAGACACACACTCCGGAAGCGGAAGCGGAAGCGGAAGCAGTCACAGGCAGAGCTGGGGGACAAAGCAGAGCAGCAACACGCAGACTGAGCACGCACCAAATGCCATCACAGGGGACACCTGACTGACAGCAAGTGCTGGAGTAGGAAGCCTGCACTGGGGAGAACTGCCAGAAGGACCCAGGACAGGAGCACAAAGGTGCATCTAGCGGACGTCGGGTACCACTGCAGTGACCTGGTGAGAGCTAACGGTCCTGAGACTCTCCAGGAAGTGATGTTTGCTTTGCAGCAAACCCCATGTTTTCCACTATGGTGCAGAGAACCTGCGTGCTCTCTGAACACTGCTGGGTACACGACCCTAGAACAACTCACAGCTAAAGAGTATTCTGGATTTGCCTGGATACTTGATGTCGTGAAGGTCCTCAGGCCCAGCAACGCCAACTGGGTAAAATCGGGGCATGTTCTTGCGTTTCAAAAAAGAAGGAGTCACTCTGATACAAGTAATTCAAGCTGCACTTTGGGAAATACCAGACCAGTTGGAGGAGAGGAAGCGACATAGAAAGTGAGGGTGACACAGGGGTGGGGTTCTCCCTCCCGCACTGCGACAGTCTAGGGCACTCCAGGAATGGGGGGGGGGGGTAAAAGATAAATCACAGACATGCTGGGACAGAAGAGAAGAATGGCTCTGTCACCATGAATAGTACGGCCGAGGGGTCAGACACAGGAGTAAGACGCAGGCCACAGAAAGTCACGGGCACCTGGGGGGGGGGTCCCCAGCAGCATGGGCATTCTGGAAAAGGCAAGGTGGCAGGATTCCACCAGCTGCTGTACACACAGCGCCGTGCTGAGGGCATCGCTGTCTCCATGGACTCCCCTCTGGGCAAGGAGGGCAAGCATATGTTCAGAGACCAGGGAGGGAGACGGGCAGACGAGGATCGGCCTATTTGAGGTTGTAGCATCTTTTGAGGGGTAGCAAGGAAGAACCAGGGATTGAACCTGGGGCCCTGCGTATGCCAGGCAGGTCCACCACCCGAGCTGTATCCCCACAGTATGTCCGAAGAACAAAACGTTTGCCAGTTAGAGGGCATCAGGGAGAGACAGTGAACAGAGACAGCCACACGCAGGCAATAAGGACCATGGCGGCTGACGCCCACAGGGACAGACGCTTCTGCACCGAGCAAAGGCAAGGCTAGGGGCATGGAGATGTGTCCTCGGTTCTGAAGTGTTCTCTCACATGCCAGGAAACCAAATCTTTATCTCACAGGGAAGAAAACAGTGGAGATTTTTTTTTAAATGGGAAGTGTAACAATCAATTTGGGTTTTTAAAGAAAGCAATGTGGGCTGGAGTGTAGCTCAATGGTAGAGTATTGGCCTAGTAAGCCCAACGTCCTGGGTTAGAATACCACAATGATGGTGGTGGTGGTGGTGGTGG
>BDUI01011210.1:40392-52549 GCA_002335545.1 Apodemus speciosus
AAAAAAAATGAATGTAGTATTTCTTTCAAAAACTGACTGAAGATAAGGAACGGACATAATTTTTCCTGTTTTTAATTTAATAGCAGGTTTATAGTTTTATGCAAAACCATTCACATTACATTTGACCCTCTGGGAACTGCTTTTTTTTTTTCTTCCTGTGGATATAATTTTGAGTCTTTAATAATCTGTTGTTAAATCCAGTCTGAGTTTGATTAATGAATTGTGACGAACCAGCACATTAATTTTCAGGTTTGGTCTAATGCCCTAAAAGGCTGCTTTGTTGCCGATGTTATTAGTGCTGGACTCTGCAGGCGGAGCCATTGGATGGCAGTGTGCCCCAAATAATGGGCAGCGCCAATCAATGCAACGTTCCAATGATGTAGCTACAGCAGCAATTGTGGAGCTATGTCACAGGAAAAGAGAATCCTGAGCTAACCCCGAGCCCTGAAATGGGGACTGAGGATCCCTGGGTAGGGAGTAGGTGTCTCTGGCTGAAACCCAGAGGAGTTTATAAATTTAAATGGAGACCCCCCCAAAAGAAAAGAAAACAAAAATCTTCATTTTGATTAGCCCGAAGCAGAATGTAACGTTAAGTTCCATAATAAACAGTCATCAGACCATTGGATTATTTATCACACCTGTAACTTGGTCAGCTCAGGAAATGGTGAATATTTTCAGAATATATCTGATAGCCTCAACACACTGCTTCCGTCTCTCACTACCTCAAATCTACAGCCGTGTTAGCACAACTCCCACACTTGCTATTTAATGTGATAGATTGGTACCTAKACTATGTCACTCACTAAGAAAATTCACARTCACAGTGTATAGGTATCTAAAGGCATAACGATGAGGAGGAGTCATGCTCCCCGCCAGCGGGAGAGTCCTCCCATGCGTTCTTTGCAGGCTGATACTTTGCTTATTTCTCATGGCTGTTTACACATGCCAGTGTGGCTAGCTGATGGTGGGGACAGAGCTGGGCTAACCTGCTCCACCTTCCTCCCCTGAAGCAGCTGGAAGGTAGGAACTATTTGTCTTATTCAGTGACATTTTCCAAGCACATATTCTATTACRCGACACACGGGAGGCACTTAGAAAATAATGAACACATGATGTCTTTAGGAGGAAATCAATTATTTTTTTTCTTCCTTTGAATGAATCTGGGCTTTAAAAATCATTTTTAAAAAATGAAATAAAATCTGGTATCCACATTCTAAAGCTTTTATTGCCTCATAAAAGGCCTTTACAAGGCATTAGAAATGTTTATAGGAACCGATGCTAAGCGGTTTATTGTCCAGCAGCTGGGTTTATCAGGGCACTGTAGACGCTCATAACTGATTTATTTCAAAGCGCTGCTATAATTAAACAAAGAGAACTGGGATTTTCCAAATGCAAACACAGAATCAGAGAAACAAGAGAGTTAGATGAAGGAAAAAGATTAGCATGTGGGTTTTGGGGGAGTGAGTGTGTGTGTGTGTGTGTGTGTGTGTGTGTGTGTTATGTGTGTGCGTGTCACTGTGTGCAAAAAAGACCTAGCCTGGTGAGAGAGTCTTTTGGGCTGTAAGTTGCCATAGAGATTATTTTTCAATTTAATTTAACAAGTATTGAAACGGAAGCACAAAGAGGTTAAATGACCAGTGACCTCCTAATTGCTAAATCCAATAAACCCTTCACAGACCTTATCTTATTTGACCACACCATTGCATCCCATGCTGTTTATCGCTCCCTTGTTCTCGGAGCACACACGTGAGGCTTTGTCTGCCACTCTGAGCCCCTCCCTCTCCCACTCCTTCCCACCCTGCCCTCCCCGCGTCTCTCAGGAAGGCTCTTTTACGTACTTCTGATCCGAGCCCTGTTCTAGCTTGCTGTTTCTTAATATTTCCATCATTGCTTCCTTAAATAGTCTTTATAGTTAGGTCTCTACCTTATTTTCCCTCAGTTTCCTTCCTCTTGTCCCCTTTCTGGTGGAGTTTCAATACCACAGATAGAGCACACATCTGTTTATATTTTGCCAACTCTTGGGAAAACCCCATTATATATTTAAGGCTTTCCCCAYGCTTATCAAACGCTTCATTTGAGTAGGACGTCCATCTATACCCAAGGACTTCTCTCTATAACCATTTCTCTGAGCTGATGTTCCAGTATTTTCCATGGGAGTTGCTTCCTCTTCAAATTCCTGTTGCTATGGAATTAGTGTGTTCATCGCGCCTGCTTTTAAGTACCCGGGAGCTCAGCACACATGCGCTGTTCTTGAGAGTGAACTGAGACAAAGCTGACTTCCTTAGCCTTGGTCAGAGTGGACAAACCTTGCCAAATTTTGCTTCAGAATCTTTTACGGTGGCCACGACAGCTGTCAGTGGGGGTCGGGATGAAGGCAGCATCGGCCGGCTGTAGATGATAGTTGTGTTTGTTGTTCTTAACCACTAGARTATTAGTTTGGCTAAATGGGTCCTGAGCAGTATTTTGGGGGAAGATGCTACTGCTTCAACTCTTGTCTTGTGTTGCCACAGTCTATATTGATAGTCAAGGTCGATTCATCAATTTTTTTCTTCAATTTTTTTTTTGTGGGAACACATATCTGAAAATTGTCATATCTTTGGGTAGTTTAATTTTTCTAAATTTTTAAAGATGTATTTACATTTCAAGTGTTATTCCCTTACCCAGGTTTCTCCCCTCCCAGAAACCCCTATCCCATACCCCCCTCACCCTGCTTCTATGAGGGTGTTCCTTCACCCACTCACCCACTCCTGCCTCCTGCCCTCGATTCCCCTACACTGGGGCATCTATCAAATCTTCATAGGTCCAAGAACTTCTCCCATTGATGCCTGACAAGGCCGTCCTCTGCTACATATGCATCTGGAGCCATGTGTACTCCTTGGTTGGTGGCTTAGTCCCTGGGAGCTCTGGGAGGTCTGGTTGGTTGATTAAATTTTAAGCATYATTATGGCATGCTATTTCCTTATATCTTTTAGCAGAGCCTTTCTGTGTCCGTATTTTTAATGTCTGATCCATAAGAGGAGCTCTTAGTTGGCACCATAGCTGGCTTGGCCAAGGGCCTCAGGGGAGAATCTATTATTACTYTGCTGAGTGSGTAGAGTAATACACTGTGCCCTAAGTTCCTGTTTCTATATGCATTTCTCAACCCTCATCAGAGAAGTTTCCTTTTGTGGTGATTACAGAGACCCTCAACATGTAGAGAATAATAGTATAAACCAGACATCTATAYCCTACCCTCCATGTGGGTCAGGAGGGGTCATCGTGGAAGAAAGGCCAGAAGTAGTGTAAGAGCCAGAGGGAGTGGATGCCTGCTGCAGCAAAACAGTGTTTGTCCTACACAAGCAGTTGCACACGTGAACTTATAATGGTAAATGGCARGCATAAGACCTATACAAGATCAAGCCAGCCAAAATTCCAGCATGGACAGGAGAGGGGTGCATGAAGTGCCATCTCCATCTGAGAAGCTATTGGCAGTTGACAGATGGGAGAGGGAGAGTCGGTTTTTTTCTCCCTGACCCTGAGAAATGACTCATGTTCCTGTAGACGGTCTCACACCCTTGCGAATGCAAGCCACACTAAATTGTCCCAATGGCTATTAAATTATAAAACAGAAAAGAGCATAAGAAGTTTGGAGGGAGGTGGCAGGCAGTGAATAGGAGAGGAATAGGAGGAAGATGGATTGGGACTAATTCAAAAACATTATTAGAACATATGACCATTAAGTAAAATATTTAGCGGAAAGAAGACCGTCCAATATTTCTTTTTCTTAAMATTGTTCTTTTGAAATCAAATCTTTTTTTTAATAGTACTTCTTGATGCAAATAAAATTTCCATTGGCTGCAGAAAGCTACATTGACAATAGTTTCTTTCAGACTTTAAAATATTTTGTTTTCTGGCATCTATGTTGAGAACTTATTTGAAGCTCCTGTGAATGTAATAGTCTTTCTTTTTTTTTTTTTTAACCTGCTGTCCCTATAGTTCTGGCTTTACAATGGCCAGTTGGCCATTATATTATGACATCACCAGTAACAAGTTCATCCAGATTTGGTTCTGAGAGCCTGCATGTCTTATGGAAAATTCTGAGTCTTTATMTTTTCAAATGTGTCATTGACTTGCACTTTCTAAGACACTTCTGGGACCTCTGGTATACTTACATCAGTGTTCTGCCATCTCTCACATCTCTGGCATGTTTCATTTCTGTTTGTGRTGTATTAGAATGTGCGTTTGTGTAAGGATGAATTCATGTGTACACATGTGCATGAAGGACAGAGGGCAGCATAGGTGTCATTTTTTTAAGTGCTGTCTTGCTTGTTGGGATAAAGTGTCTCTCCTGCCTAGAGCTTGCTAAGTAAGCTGAGGTGGCTGTCCACTGAGCTCCAGGAACCCTTCTGTCTCTAGCCCCAAGCAAGGCAGGGATCAAAAGAGTGTGACAACACACTTGGTTCTTTGTATATGGGTTTGGGGGAATCAAACCTGTATCCTCATATTTGCAAGGCAAATATTTTTGTTGCGATATCTCTCCATCCTGAAGTGTATTGGGCAACAAAATCATAAAGCCAACCCTCTTCTCTCTCTCCATTTTTCTGTTCAACAAATATTGATTAAAGTAGGTGTTAAGGGGACTCAGTGTCCAGAGAAGAGTTCCACCTTGCTGGAGGATAGAGCTAGGAACAGGATGGAATTATAAACCTTAAAAGCTCTTGGCATTTTTGATGAGTGAGTCAAACAGGCAACAGGCACATTGGTTCTGACTCTTGGTGATCTTAGATAATTTCTYGCATTCGATCCAGYGACTCCCATTGCAGATACTTGGGATTTTGATGTTAAACCCCCCTTACTATGGAGGGAAGTTTGAAAACTGGTCAGTTTTTTTTTTTACCTGTTATTACTGGGGTGTGAGTAAGGTGCAGTGGGAGGAAGCGAGGCTCAAGAAGAAGGAGGGGGTGAGCAGTCTCTAGTYCTCTCTGTCTCTTAGGCTTTGCATGGCGTCCTTTGGAGAAGTACCTTCTTGATCCCCATACCAGGGAAGATGTCAAACCAAGCAGTCAGACACAATTTCCTTAGAGCAGTTACCGACTGATGTTTCTTCTCACTCTTATAAACATCATTCTCATCGGATCATCTTGATCTGACTCAAGGTGCACGATTATGCCAGACACTGCACATAAAGCAATCTGTGTTTTGACTGGTGATAAATTGATAATGACCTACCTGCCTAAGCCAGTCCACGGAGAGGCAGTTAATATTGTGAAACTTCAATAAGGTCAGCTGTCAATGCGATAGATATCGCAGGTGAACACCCTGATCTCCCCTTGTAATCCTGGGAATCTCTGCTATCCATCACCCTATAATACATTTGTTTAGCAGGGAAATAGGCTCCTAAAAATCTCACCATCCAAGTAAGCCTCAACAGCAGCGTTTCTAAACCTGCTGTCAGAATGCTATTTAGCTATCAAATTTAGTGAGGGGTTATGAATTTACAGAAGTATTATAAAAGATTGAGCGGTGTTTGCCTTTGTTTTTTTTTTTTTTTTTTTCTGCACAATAAACAAGTCACAGAAACACTAGCTTCTCCTTGCCTCTCAGCCAGCATCTGAGTGTTGTGCTTTGGTCTTAAGTTTCCTTTCTCTGACAGGTTTAAATGTAGACTTGCAAAAGCTCACCAGATTTTTCTATTGCTAAAACCTTAAGTGGTATAAAGGGGAGAAAGAATTAGGTCAAGGAAGGTACAGCTTTATTTTTATAAATGGAAACAAGGGACGGGGGGCATAGAACAGTGGGAGATTGCTTGCCTGCTCTGAGCTGGGCCTTGGGTTGGCTTCCAAGCAAAACAAGTAAATAAATGTAGAATTGTTTAAAAGCAAGTACTCCTGACACGTTGTTGGGTTTTTTTTTTTTAATTCAGGAAAAAGAATATTTATCTATTTATGTTGCTGTCTTTCACTTAGTTTCATTGTCTCAGTAACTCTTCCTCCAGAACCCGTGTTCCCCAAACGCTGTATCAAGAGCAGAACAGGCCGTGGTTCCAGTTAGCTTTTCCCAGGTGTGACTGTGGGAAGAAGACGTCTGCTCTTTGCTTGGTATATTTTGAATTTATATGAACATTCTAATGAATGATCTTATTGTGCGTGGTTCAATTTCCCGGGGGAAGAGTTTTCTTCTATTTAATCTCAGGAAATAGGATCAGCTCTGCCAAGGTATTATAGAGCCTAAGGAAACACTTCCCGTATTTAAATTAAGAGCAGGAAGATGCCTGAAGGAGTCTYRCTAATTAGAATTCCTGAGCAGCAAGCTGGGAGGCTGCAGACGCTGACGCGGACCCACATCCACCGTTCTACTCCTGGTGGGAATTTTGAAGGGATTTCGMATAGTTTCCCTAGGCGATCAATTACAGACCCTCTTTTCCCAGTAATTTTTGAATTCATTATTCTTAAATATCAAAATGCATAAAGGAAAATATATCCTTTAAGCTATGGTATAAGACACTGCGTTTCAGCCAAAGGTTTCTCAGAGCTTAGAAAAAAAAATATTGAGGTTTTCTTGTCTTCATTCAGATTGGCTTTAGAATGGAGTGATGTTCTTGGGGGAAACTGACTTCTCTTCATGACACAGGCCTCCTTGAGGACAGGGACACGTGTACTACATGCCCGGATTAGAGCTCCGTGCACAATATTTTTATACAAATAGACATCTAATACATTTGTAATTAAATGGAATAATGTCTATTTTTCTTGAACATTCTCAGATATTTTAGAGAATTCTGGTTAATGGGAAGAAAGGTGTCGTTATGAGATGTGTTTCAGGGACTCTACAGACAAATTTCCTTGCAATCCAGTTTTCTTACCATCAGGACCTTCCTGGTGTCAGAAGACTGCTGGGAGCTAGCAGAACATTTGCTTTGATTTTCTTTYTTTYTTTTTYTTTYTTTTTTTTTTTTTTTTTACTCTGTCCTAACTAAATTTAACAAACGAAACAAAACAAAACAAAAAAGGTAGCCAAGATTAATATTTAAAACAACAACCAGCAATACATTTTCACATGAGCTATGTTATTATTGTAAAAAAAGAAAATCATACCTAACAGGTTAGGCAAACATTTTGCTTTGCATATTTCTTGGAGGCATTGGATAACATCTCTAGATACAGCAATAGGGACTGAAGGGCTCAGAGAAGATCCAGTAATATTGATCTCTAGTATTGGTCAAACTCTAAGATAAGCTATGGTCTTTTTTCCCCCTCACCCTGTACAAGAAGTTACTTGATCATTTCAAGCAACAATGAACTTGACACTATGGCTAAAATTTTACAGATGAAAAAGGCCATCTCCATACAGGTAAATAATGGCTTAGGCAACAAGCTAGCCTTCATCAACGTGGCTATTCCAGTCTGTCCTTTTTTTCTGCCAGTGTCCATTTGGTTTTTACTGTGATAAAGTATATACAACACACACCCATCTCCACAAGAATTTTGTTTTTGTCCCTAGAGAAGACTCAATACCCATTATTCAGTAACTTCTCCTTTTCTTGCCTTTCCAGTTTCCTAATACTCCATTTTACTTTCTGCCTTCATCAGTTTGACAGCTGTAGGTATCAAATGGCCAATATTMTAGGAATATTGTCTTCTAGGGCTGGGTTACATTTTAAATTTTTTTCTTTTATTAGATATTTTCTTTGTTCACATTTCAAATGTTATCCGCTTTCCTGATTTCCCCTCTGAAAACACCCTGTTTCATCCCTCCCTCCCCCTGCTCACCAATCCACCCACTCCCACTTCCCTGTCCTGGCATTCCCCTGTACTGGGGCATTGAGCCTTCTCAGGGCCAAGGGCTCTCCTCCCTTTGATGTCCAACAAGGCCATCCTCTGCTATATTTGTAGCTGGAGCCATGGGTCCCTCCTTGTGTATTCTTTGGTTGGTAGTTTAGTTCCTGGGAGCTCTGGGGGTACTGGTTGGTTCATATTGTTGTTCNAATTTCAAATAACAGGTCTACATGCCATAAACTTAAGCTTACTGAGTTTGGGACCATTATTTCCAGTGCACACGGGGATATGTCTGAAAAGGTAAGTAGCAAATTATGGGGAATAGTTTACTTAGTAACTTTCTGGGTTGAAAATGTATTGTCAAAATTATCCTAAAAGTACAAATGACCTACAATTCTTCACCAGATCAATAGCTCTTATTTTGATAATCCTCTTTCTGAGATGAAGACGACTCCTTAGATCAGCAGTTCTTTTGTGGGTCATGATCCCTTTGGGAGTTGAATGACCCTTTTACAAGGATTGCATATCAGATATCCTGCATATCAGATATTTACCTTATGACTCACAGCAGTAGCAAAATTACAGTTATGAAAGAGCAATAAAAATAATTCATGGTTGGGGGTCACCACAACATGAGGAACTGTATGAAAGGGTCACAGATTAGGAAGGCTGGGAACCATCGCCTTAGATGATATTACATCGTTACAGCAGACAGCCATGCACCAGGAGCACCCTAAGATCTCCATCARCGAGGCTTTGACCAGTGGGTTTCGAGCAAATGCTCACGTGATCTTGCTTGGAAAGGTCCTGGCATATAGAAGATCCTCTGCCAATATTTACTCAGCGGTTAAACTGAAGAAGCAGTTGAGTGCTCTTAGTGAGGGGGGTTTTGATGCTAGTGGCGAAAGCCAAACTCAGCGGTTGAGGAATCCACAGGGTAGAAGATATATGAGTTAGTGTGTGAGCAGTCCGGGTCTTACATCTCGCTCAGCCTCGGCTGCAAACTTTGGTCTGTGGACAAGTTGGTGGAGGCTGGGGTGAGGTCGGCTGCCTCTCTGTAAAGGGAACAAGATGTGATTTTCTTTTTCACAGTCTTATGAAGAAGTGTAGTATACACAGCATGGAAAAGCAGACCATCCCAGGCAGGGGTCAGGGAAATGACCTCATTCCAGCGTGCTTCCCCACCCTGCGGTCCCCACAGCACAGCTCTAAAGTGCTTGTCCTTAATGATCTGTTAGGTCCGTCTCCAGCTGTGACCGCCAAGGACACTGTTAATAATCCGCGTGACAAGGATCTGTCTGGAGGCCTGTGGAGGACACTTGAGGACGTCTTTTCAGAAGCACTTCTTCAGAGTGTCATCTTGCCCCTCCAACCGACTTCGGTCCTTGTAGTCTCCAACTCAGTCGTGCCACAATCTGTGCTGTCTCCTGAACCTCACACTTGGGAAGTGTTCAGCCCTCCTTGCCTATGGCCCACATCCAATAAGCCACTAGTTCTTCTCTGCTCCAAGTGTTTGTTAAACTTAGCAGCCTTATTTCCAACCCCAGAACCCAGGCTCTCCTCTCATGTCTTGGGAAGTACCAGCAAACTGTGGACCGTCAAGTTCTCCTGGATCTGCCACGCCTCTGCAGATCTCCCACAGTTCCTAGGACAAGCCCAGTCTCTCCTGGACAGCAGAGAATGCTCTCCAGTGGTAGCCTCTTCCACCTTTCCAGACTCCACCTCTGTTCCAGAGAGATCAAGCTGCCTCTGGTTCTTTGGCATACACGTCTTTGACTGAGTGTCTTTTATCCTGTGTGCTCGGGACCAGAAGTCTTCCAGATTTTGCAGTTTGTTCTTAGATTTTGGAATATTTATATAGATTCTCCTAGTTAGGTATGACTAATCTGAACAGTCTGAATCCAAACTGCTCTAAAATCAGATTAGAGTCATGTTGGTGCTCAAAACCTTTTAGATTTTAGAGAAGTTTGGATTGTGAATTGTTATATTTGGGATGGTCAACTTGTATCGTTTAGTTTTTTAAATCTTCATTTCTTGGGCCATGGTGATTTTTCTCTATAACTCCCTTTTGTCTCAGCTTTCAAAGTGCTGGAGTTAGAGACCTAAGCCATCATTTGTAGCTCTAATTTATAATATTTATTTAATCTCTGTAGAAAGCCTATGCGGACCCTTGGCTAACCTAAGGACCCCACTTTGTTAGGTATAAAAGTGAAAATACTTTTACTATTCTCATGTAATAACTGTTTTCTCTGAGGTTTACTGTCTCCATCTTGTAATCTAGGCCTAGTCCTGGAAGCTTCTAGGCTCAGTACAATCTAATCTAGGCCTATGTTTTCAGCCTCTGAGATTTACTGCTGAATAAGATCATGTTTTCTAGTTCTTTCTGTACTCCAGCTGGCTGGTTCAACTTAGCTGTTCTGGCTCAAACTGCCCCCCCCCCCCAAGCTGCCTGATTCACTMTGGCTTCTCTCTCAACCCTGACGTTTTTGCTCTGCCTGTTTTTGCTCTGGCTTCAAACCAACTCTTCACCTGTGTCTAGCTTGCTCTCTCTTCACCCTGTAAACTCTCTCCCTCTTTTGTTGCTTCTCTTTCTTCTCTGTTCTCATGAGAGTGGGGCATAGCCTACTCTGTCAAATCTGCCTCTCTATTGGACATCGCTTTCAAACGTAAATGCTTCCTTCTACAAACTAACTTTATCTTCATTGTTGGGGATTAAAGGTGTGTGCTAAGGGCTGAGTCACACCACAACTAGAAATGGGTTTTTTCAGTGTGATCAAATATCTTGCAACAGTTAGGATTTTTTGTGTTACTACCACATTATATTAAAATGATCCATATGAAACTACCTCTTCTGCTACACTATAATTTGTTGAAAGTTGTCACTTTTGTTTTCATTGATTTATTTTTTCCTCTCAAATTTACTTATTTAATTGTGAGATAAAATTGTCTGATGTCCATGATGAAAGAGACCTCCGGGACAAGTACAATATTTAAAAAATTGAAGAGCCAAAGTTTCAAATTAAAAGTGTTTATTGTATTTTAATATTAACCTAAAGCTACAGTAAGCTTTAAATGCACCATTTTCTTCTTAAAATTCTGCATTATTTAAGAAGAGAAGAGTAAACTGGGCAGTGGCTCACGTCTTTAATCCTGGCACTGAGGAGGTAGAGGCAGGACGATCTCTGTGAGTTTGAATGCCAGCCTGGTCTTCAGAATGAGTTTYAGGACAACCGATAGCCAAGGCTACACAGACAAATCCTGTCTTGAAAAACAACCCCCAAAACCAAAAAAACCAAAAGGCAAAACAAACAAACAAACACAACTCAAAACCAAACCAACCAACCAACCAACCAACCGACCAACCAACCCCCCCCCCAAAAAAAAAAATCAACCAATCAAACAGAAACAAAAACAGGAAGAAAGATGGAAAGAAAAGGGGAAAAGGAGAGAAAAATAAAAATGCGAAATGATTTGGACGGTCACTCATAGAGGCCTCTGGTCTTTTGTGGTTCTTCCTTTGTCCTAACGTGGGCCTCTGGTGTGGTGGATGTTTCCTGATGCTGGCCGACTCCGGATTCCCTCAGTAAGACAGGATGTCATCTGTTTCTTTTCTAGCAGCAAGATAGGTATGTCACCAACACAGCTCCCTCTGGGTGATCCTGCCCCAAAGGCACAGAGCCTAGCAGTCCCTTGTTAAGGGATGTTAAGAAAAAGGTGACACCAGAGAAAGCAGGGCTGGATTTGAGGCCCTTGGCCAGGCTCCTTTGTGGTATACACACTTAACTCTGGGTGGGGCTTACAAAGTGCAGTGTTTTCTCCAGCCATTGGGTGACCTAAGACTGCTCACTCAGTGGGAGAAAGGACGGTCATTGCCTCTCTGACAAACATTTGAGGCTGTTTTGTTATACCTTGCTTACTAGCTAGATGAGGTCCGACAGTGACTGGTGTGTTTTCAGAGCTCTGACCCAGAGAAATCCCTCCTTTGTCACTTTGTAAGGCTTATTTTGTTAAGTAAGGGAGTTGAATCTATCACAAACGTAAGGCAGACAAAATGGTGATTCTCGACAGCCCCTTCCGCATCTCCCCGTGTCGAGTCTCTCTTCCTTTTAACCAATCCACAGCAGCAGCAGTCATTATTACAGGGCAGTTATTTATTGGTCTTGACGCATAAAATGAACGAGAGCTTTGCTAAGTGTTTGTTGTTTAGTATGTATACATATATTGTCAAGACTTTAGCTCCCGACGCTGACTGAAATTCCCATCATGAACCGCTGAGTTTGTACAGTGGGATGGCGTGGCGGTCCCTGACCCGTGGAGAGCTGGGCGGGTTCGAGGTACGATGGACACACTTTCATTTTCCAGACTCACTGGAGCTGCTCCGAGGGTGCGCAGGCTGAAGCAGC